>JAJIYU010005598.1:0-22251 GCA_030144865.1 Tinospora cordifolia
GTAGTATTAACATTTATTATGCTAACACACACCTTATTCATTCACATATTAGCCAATATGTGTAAATACTTTATTTCTATTTATTTCTTAAGCAATTTCTTAAATTTTATAGTTAATTATACTAAACCTTAATTTTCATTTAATTATGAAATTAAGGTCCTATTTGCTTAATTTTTCTATATCTCTAATATATTTTATTTTTCATGTGCCAACCCACAATTTGCACCCAAAATTTTGTTAAAATCTTTAAAATTAACTTACAAAATTTTGGGGTATTACATCCTAACCATGTACAAGGAAGATAACCAACCATTAGGTGTCATCATGGGTGTCCTAAATATTGGGATCACTACAAATATATAAGATCCCAATAGTAACACACGATAAATAATCAGATATCATCCTCAGGAAATAGTTTATGGTTAATAATCTCAAATTCCAATATAATGTTAGTATCAATTCTATTAAGGCTAACAACTGAATTTGAATGTCGAAAACTTAAATTAAATTAAAAGCAAGTGAATAGAATACTTGTTTTGAAAACTATAATCAATGAAGTTTCTAAGATTGTAAAATCTCTTGTTATCCCCTTAATTCCTATTTCAATTAATCTTATTCTTAATTCTTTAGATTATAGCACTTTTATTAAAACACTCTCCAGAGACACCTTAATACCTACTAGTAAAATTGCCTAATACCCTTTCCCAAAGTGTCTATTCAATAGCCTAATGCATTAAAATCCTAATTCATGTGCAAACTTCTAAATAATTAACATTGAACTGTTAAACATCTCTCCCAAGTTAGTTTAACAATTTGAGATCATCCTATCTATGGCCAATGTAAAACGCATTAAGAATGCAAAATAAAAAACAAAACATCAAAATTAATTAATTAAAAAATCAGAATCATGGGTTCGTACAATTGAAATCACATCCTAAAAATTAAAATAACTTATCTTGTAACATCTCGAAAAATTCATATGAAATTTGAATTTTCACTTAGAAAATCATATGAAATTGACGGATGAAAAATTTGGTAAGTCCCAGTTTGCCCAAATGAGTAATAAAAATCAATTTAATAGATTTTTTGAAGAAAATATATGAATATACCATATATTGTGGGATATCATAGCCAAAAATACAAGAATACACACAATTTTTGATGAAAATAGGATTAGAAAGTCAATTGGGATGAAGATTTGGCAAAAATTTGAAAATAAAACAAGAAATTCGGCTCAAAAATAAAAAAAAAATAAACTTAAAACACATCCAACGGTTGTAAACCATAGATCTAAATCAGATCTCATGATCCGACGGCCATCATCAAGTCTGCACCAACGCACGAGCGCACCTAATCATCAAGATCAAACAGCCACGATCAAATCCATCAAATCCTATGGCGCACAACGATGAAATCATGAAACTGAACACTACACTCAAGGATGATCGTGCGGCCAGGATCTGTTTCGTTGATTGTGAACGAGGTTTGCACATCGTGATAGAGATTCATCTGACAGTCCAGAAGAGTTTCGTTGATCGCAAATGAGATCCGCATACAGCATTTGAAGTCCATCCGATGGTCCAGATCAAAGCCGTGTTAGTTGATCATGAAACCATGCTGTGCTCGAGGAAGATCCAACGGTCCGATCGAAGACTTTTTTTGGATTGATCGCAAACTGTTGATGCGCTTGAGAAAATCCAATGACCAAGATTAAAGGCTCCAATTTTTGTTGATCGATCCTAGATTAATACAATGGCCCAAATCGTTACTCCAAAATATTAAAATGAAAATTACAAAAAAAAAATACGAAAAATTCAAAAAAAATCTGAAAATGGTTTCTAAAATCCAAAAATTATTTCTAAAATCCAAAAAATCTAAAAAATACTCATTTTATTCTCAAAATTAGAAAGTACAAAATTAAAGAGAATTCGAGTGTTTTATTCAAAGAAAAAACACAAAAATTTCTATTTTTATCTCTTTGAAAAGCTATATAAACCCCCTCAAGTTCTTAATTTCTTTATTCCAAAAATAAGAGTTGAAATTGCCTCTTATTTTCTGAGCCTTCTTCTTGGCACCTCTTCCCATCTTCCCTTCTTGTGTGTGAGAAGTTCTTCTCTCGAATTGGGGAATTAAGTTGGGCGATCTTCATTGGCACTAGTATGTAGGGGGAATTGCTGTCAAAATTTTGGAAGAAAGCGTCACAAGGTGGAAGTGATTTCTAGAACACCCTTTTGTTCTTGTTTAAATTCATGGCATGTTCATTGTTGTGTGTTTTTCACTGAGGCCAAAGATTTTTAATTTCAGTTCTAGAATTTTAAATGTTTATTTTAGTATTTCAGTTTTGATTCATGTTTGAATAATCATATCATCCATGCCATGTTAGTATCATGCTTAGGCTTTTAAATTAAAGTATGATGCATGTTTTATGAGTGTTTCATGAATTGATTGTGCGTATTCTGAATTTTAGTTTCATTTCATATTCTGGAGTTTATTTTATGAGATCATGATATGAGAAGTAATCAAAGATGATGGTGATAATAACCATGTAGCATCATAGTGGTCAAGGCGACACTATGGATGTTCTTTTCATATGAGTTAGGTCATATGGTTTTCAAACCTAAGTACTTGAGGGTTGTGTACCACTGGTGGGTCACCATGTGTAACGGGTTGATGGCAACACATGCCACTAATGGGTTGATGCCGAGTGGGCCCTATTTACTTAATTAAGAGCATCAAGGGATTAAAGGCCCTTTTGGTTTGAGACTTGACTTGAACAAATTGTTGTTTGAAGCTCCTAATGATTACAAGTGTTTGAATTATGATTGTGTTATGAGTTTTAATATGAAAGATGGTTGTTCGAAAAGGATCCCCTGGGTTACGTGCTCACTCCTTTCTTTCTTATTTTTCAAGAACATGAAACCCATAGAGCAGTTGAATGTAGATAGTCTTTAGAAAAACACTCTTATTTTCGATAAAAGAAAACTAGAAGGTGGAAAATTAGGACAAGAATTTTATTAGAAGTTGAAAAAGATGCCAAAGGTGGTATCTTGACCAGACAGAGGTTGCAAGTCAACTAGAACCAAACCCTAGGTCCAGAGAAAAGACCTCAGGTAGAAACGGGTGTAGCCATGGGTGGCATCAAAAGCATAAAACTCTAGGACATAAGCTAGAGACTATAACTTGTGTGAAAACAGAAAATTGTTTGATCAGGACACGATACTGGGAAGCTTCTATAATTTTCGATTTTTATGTAGTATGGGATGCATAGGAATTCAGGGTTATGGAGGAAGCCTGGAGTCGGAGAATGATGGACCATGTGTGGTGAATGATCAGTAACTCTGGAAGAACAGGTTTCTCTATGCTCGCTGTTATGGGAGGGTTGAGTATAGTGGGCTCAGGAACCTTAGTTATCGAGCAATTCGCGAAATTATTTGGGTGCGGCTCTTTTCTGAGTGAAAGCCTAAGTGGAAGGGGTAGAGTGGATGAGACACTTGAACTTGAAAGCTTAGGTGGAAGCTTAGAACCTTGCTGTGCTAGCTTGATTGTATGATTGTGTAATATGCATGCTTTACTATTTATTTGCTTTGAGACCAAATCCTGTACCCATGCATGAAAAGAACCTAGGAGAAAGACTTCAAGCCATTGAACAACTCAAGAACCTAGAAACTGAATCTAGAGTCATGATAGTACGAGTATTTGCTAAAACAAACATTGACATTGAAAAGATGAACCAAAAAGAATTCAAAGAGGTCTTCTATGAAAAGTTTTTTTCGGAGATGTCGCTGTGGAAGTTGTATGAGGACTTCATTAGGTTGAATTAGAAGGACTTGACCATAGTTGAGTACGAGTGAAAGCTTACTAAATTGGATAAGTTCTCTCGAGAGCTAATCTAAGAAGAAAGAATGAAAGCTAACTGGTTTGCTCAAGATCTCAAGATTGAGATTCAAAAAAGTGATATGACTCTAAGCTTAAAGACATATAGGGATCCTAGGGCATGAACTCAACTTAGAACAAAGGTTGAGAGGAAAAGAACAAGAGGCCTAGTAATGAAATAGAGAACCCAAAGGCCTAGAAAAAGACTAAGAGTGGTAGAAAGGTACCACAGACCTAGCAATAGGAGCAGAACAAAAACAAGTTAACGGAAGAAGCTAAGAGGCTGGGATTGTGTTTCGTATGAAAACAAAAGGGGCATTTGGCAAAAAATTGCCCAATTGCACCAGTTCACGCTTCCCAGCAGCAACAACAGAATACTCAGGGGAGAAGTCAAAATGAGCAACCTCAAGCCAAACAGAATCAGAATGCCAATCAAGGGCAAAACTAGGGTCGTGGTCAGAACCAGGCCAAAATATTTGCGGTTGAGACCCAAGAAGACTAGGCCCATGCAGTAAAAGGTACGTTCCTATTGTTTAATGTTGTTGTTAGATTGTTGTTTGACTCTGGTGCCTCAAAATCTTTTATCTCTAAAAAACAAGCTGATAGGTTACAACTTGTGACAAGAACAATGCCTATGACTTTGAATGTGTCTACACCAATAGGGACCATTATGACTTCAAAGAAGATGTGTAGTTGTGACCTTAGGTTTGGGGATAAACTTTTAACAATCGACCTATATACCCTACCTTTCTATGGCTATAATGTAATCTTGGGGATGGATTGGTTAGACAAATACCAGACCAAAATAGATTGTCCTAAGAGACAGGTAACCATAACATTACCTTCTGGGGAGATCATTAAAATCAATGGGGATCGGAGACTACCAAGGAGTCCGAACCTAGCCTTACTGAATTGCTTGAAACAAACGGATGAGTTCATGGAACTCTCTGAAGAAGAACCTACTAACTTGAAGAATATTCATGACCTAGATATAGTCAATGAGTACGAGGATGTGTTCCCAAATGACTTACCAGGACTACCACCAGCTAGAGAGTTAGAGTTCAAGATTGAACTTCACCCTCGAACCAACCCTATAGCCATACATCCTTATAGAATGGCGCAAGTAGAACTAATTGAGTTGAAAATTCAACTGGACGAACTCAAGGAGAAAGGTTTCATTAGGCCAAGTGAATCACCATGGGGAGCCCCAGTATTATTTGTGAAAAAGAAGGATGGTTCCTTGCGACTGTGTGTCGACTACCGGAAGTTGAATCAAGCTACAGTAAAGAATAAATATCCTTTACCAAGGATTGACGACCTATTTGATCAATTACGAGGAGCCACTCATTTCTCTAAAATTGATCTTAGGTTAGGATATCATCAGTTGAGGATTCGAGAGTCTGACATTCACAAGATGGCCTTTAGAACAAGATATGAACACTTCGAATTCACTATAATGCCCTTTGGTTTGACCAATGCCCTAACTGCCTTCATGGATTTGACGAACCGAGTGTTCAGGCATTACCTTGACCAGTTTGTAGTGGTATTCGTGGATGATATCCTAATCTACTCTAAGTCAAAAGTTGAGCACCTAGAATACTTGAGGATCGTGCTAGAAATGCTCAAAAGAAACCAATTATATGCTAAATTCAGTAAGTGCGAGTTTTGGATGGAAACTGTCAAGTTCCTAGGCCAAGTTGTGTTAGCAAAAGGGATCTCTTTAGATCCAGAGAAAGTGAAAGTTGTTAAAAATTGGAAGCAACCAAAGACAGTAACTGAAATCAAAAGTTTCTTGGGCTTGGCAGGCTACTACAAAAGGTTCATTAAGGATTTTTCCAAGTTGGTAGAACCTATGACTAAATTGACCAGAAAAGGAGTTAAGTTCCAGTGGGATGAGAAATATAAATGGTCATTCTAAGAACTGAAGACACGATTGACTACGACTCCTGATCTAGTCACCGTAACTCCTGGTGTTACTTACTCACTATATACTGATGCCTCACTGAGTGGATTGGGTGCAGTCCTAATGCTAGAAAAACAAGCCATCGCTTTTTCCTCAAGACAACTGAAGCTCCATGAGAGAAATTACCCTACTCACAACCTATAGCTAGCAGCCATTGTGTTTGCTTTGAAAATTTGGAGACACTACCTTTATGGCAAAAAATTTGAGTTGTTTTGAAATCACAAGAGCTTGAAATACATCTACACCCAGAATGAGTTGAACCTCAGGCAACGGAGATGGATGGAATTCTTGAAAGACTATGATTTTGAACTACACTACCATCTAGGAAAGGCCAATGTAGTGGCTGATGCCTTTAATAGGAAGTTCAACAAACAGGAGGAAGAGAAAGGCTAGATGTACCAATTGATCGAAGATTTTAGATTGGGTGTAAACCTTAATGGAAAAGAAGCCTATCTTTACAATATGTTTTGCCAACCGTACCTATTACATCAGATCAGGGATGAACAGAAGAAAACAAGTGGCTTGCTCAATTAATTGAAGGAGTCACGCAAGGAAAGCATACTGATTTCAGGATGGATGCTAAAAACATCCTAAGTCTCAGGGAAAGGATATGTGTACCTCAGTAGGGATAGAACAAGTAGGTCATACTTGATGAAGCTCATCAGACTAAGTATACCATGCACCCTAGTGGGGATAAGATGTACCAGAACCTCAGGAAACCTACTGGTGGAGAGGAATGAAAAGGGACATAGCTAAATACGTCTCTAAGTGTTTTACATGTCAACAAGTGAAAGTAGAACATCAAAAACCCTCTGAAATGTTACAACCACTCAACATCCCTGAAGGGAAGTGGGATAACATTGCCATTAACTTCGTCAGTGGTTTACCCAGAAACCAAAAAGGAGAAGACACTATCTAGGTGATAGCAGATTGTCTCACCAAAGTGGCTCACTTCTTGCCTATCAGATCCACAGACCAAGTTAGTAAGCTGGGAGAAATCTATGTGAAAGAAATCGTCAGACTTCATGGTGTACCCAAGACTATTGTGCTTGATAGAAACGCTCGCTTTACTTCACAGTTCTGGCAGAGTCTCTAGATGGAGATGAGTACTAAGCTCACCATGAGTACAACATTTCACCCTCAGACGGATGGTCAGTCTGAGAAGAGTTATCCTGATTTTGGATAATATTTTGAGGTCTTGCATTTTAGACTTCAAGGGGAATTGGAGAAAGTACTTCCACTTGGCAGAGTTTGCCTATAACAATAGTTATCAGGCAAGTATAAAAATGGCTCCATTCGAAGCTCTCTATGGAAGACCCTGTAGATCACCTACTTATTCGGCTGAACTTGAAGATCAAGTATTAACTGGGCTGGACATGGTGGACGAAACGAGCAACCAAGTCAAGTTAAAAGAGCTACGCTGACAAAAGGAGAAGACCACTAGAGTTCCAAGTTGGGGACAAAGTATTTTTAAGAGTCAGTCCTCAGAAGGGTATCAAGAGGTTCAGATTCAAAGGGAAGTTATCTCCAAGGTTTGTCAAACCCTTTGAAATACTTAGAAGAATCGGGGAATGTGCTTATGAGTTGGACCTACCAAACCAGATGACTTCAGCACATAATGTATTCCATGTATCCATGTTGAGGAAATACGAACTTGACCCCTCTCACATCATTCACTAGGAGGAAGTGAATATTCAAGATGATGCTACCTACGAGGAAACAACGGTGCTATGGAAACATCACAAGATAAAAGAAGCCACGCGGGAACTCGAAAGCGAGATGAAGACCAAGTACCCACATCTGTTCACTAGGAATACCTAAATATGTACAAATTTTGAGGACAAGATTTTTTTCTAAGGAGGGTAGGTTGTAACATCTCGAAAAATTCATATGAAATTTGAATTTTCACTTAGAAAATCATACAAATTGATGGATGAAAAATTTGGTAAGTCCTAGTTTACCCAAATGAGGAATAAAAATCAATTTAATGGATTTTTTGAAGAAAATATATGAATATAACATACATTATGGGATATCATAGCCAAAAGTACAAGGATACGTGCAATATTTGATGAAAATAGGATTAGAAAGTCAATTGGGATCAATATTTGACAAAAATCTACAAATAAAACAAGAAATTCGGTTGAAAAATAAAAAAATAAATGTAAAACACATCCAACGGCTGCAAACCGTAAATCTAAATCAGATCTCATGATCCGACGGCCACGATCAAGTCCGCACCAATGCACGAGCGCACCAAATCATCAAGATCAAACGGCCATGATCAAATCCATCAAATCCAATAGCTCACAACGATGAAATCATGAAACTGAACACTGCACTCAAAGATGATCGTGCGGCTAAGATCTGTTTCGTTGATCACAAAAGAGATTCGCACACTGTGATCGAGGTTCATTTGACAGTCAGGAGAGTTTTTTTGATCGTGAACAAGATCGGCACACAGCACTCGAGGTCCATTCGATAGTCCAGATCAAAGCCATGTTAGTTGATCGTGAAGCCGTGCTGCACTCGAGGAAGATCCAATGTTCCAATCGGAGACAATTTTCGGATTGATCGCGAACTATTGATGCGCTCGAGGAAATCCAATAGCCAAGATCAACAGCCCAGATCGTTACTCCGAAATAAAAAACAAAAATTACGAAAAAAATACGAAAAATTCGAGAAAGGTTTCTAAAATCTGAAAATTATTTCTAAAATTTGAAAAAAATCTAAAAAATATTCATTTTATTATCAAAATTAGAAAGTACGAAATTAAAGAGAATTTGAGTGTTTTATTCAAAAAAAAACTCAAAACTTTCTATTTTTCTCCCTTTGAAAACCTATATAAACCCCCCTAGGCTCTTATTTCTTCATTCCAAAAATAAGAGTTGAAATTGCCTTTTATTTTCTAAGTCTTCTTCTTGACACCTCTTCCCATCTTCCCTTTTTGTGTGTGTGAAGTTTTTCTCTCGAATTGGAGAATTAAGTTTGGCGATCTTCATTGGCACCAGTACATAGGGGGAATTGCTGCCAAAATTTCGGAAGAAAGCATCACAAGGTGGAAGTGATTTCTAAAACACCCTTCTAGTCTTATTTAAATTCATGGCATGCTCATTGTTGTGTGTTTTTTTACTAAATCCAAAGATTTTCAATTTCATGTAACACTTCAACGCTCAAATTCATTTAGGATTGGACGTAACCACCATTCTTTGACAGTGGACTTAAACATACCTCATGCCTTGGAGTAAATTCGAGAATACAATTTTCATTCAATAAAATCAAGGCAATTAAAGATAAAAAAAAATTATTCTTTATTCATAAAAGGAAAGTACATAACTTTATAATGTAAACTATTACATTGTTAATCAAATGAAATTCATATTCTCTAAAAATAAAATTTCAGCGGAAGACTTATTCAAAATTGGGCAACATGCCCGTACATTAAAAGGAAACTTTAAAAAATAGAAACATACAAAAATCCAAATTCCATGGTCTTCATAATTTAATTTTCTAAAAAGAAGAGGAAGGGATGAGCACAAAGCTCAGCGGATCTTTTTCAAATAACCATTTTTAAATTCAAATCAATAACACATTCATAATTCAATCACTTGCATGCATTAGGCCTTTCAAGCATCATATTATTTAAAGTTATAATTTAGAACAAAAGAGTTTCTCAACCCTTGATGTTCTTAATTAAGTGCCTCCTTAGAGTGAAATATGGCATTACATAGCCAATTTCATTGGACATCTGGACTTTAGGGAGCTTACCCGCTAACCAAACACTTAGGCCTTAAAACCTCATGGCTATCCATGAGAAAAAGACATCCACAACAACCCACATGTTTGCTATGATGGTATGTGGTTATTTTCACCACCTTCTTTTGTTAAATCTTGAATCATCAAATAAACTTCAAAATATGAAACTAAGATCAAAAAAATTCAAAATGTAAGCATTATGAAAATCAAATCATGAAACAACCATAATCATAGATCATTCTTTGAAATAAAACCTAAGCATGATACTAAACATGACATGATCACTATGAATGTATAAATTCGAACAAGGATAAGATATGAAACTGAAATATGTTTTAGAATACTAGAACTGAAGTTATTTTGATTTCAAAAGCCAAACAAATAATGAACATGCTAGCAATTCGAATAAGAAAAAGGGGTGTTAGAAAAGTCACTTTTACCTTAAAAATAAATCTCTTTTGCACACTTCTGAAATCCGGCAGAGTTCCGTTACTCCGAGTTTCTAAACACTCAAGAACTCTCAAGATCACTCAAGAATAGTTCAACATTACTCAAGAACTGAGAAGATCGCCAAAAAGAAGGCCAGAAAGAGTCAAGAGAGACTAGTATGCTCTTGATTTGGGATGAAAAGAATGAGAGCACTAGGGTTCTTTATATAGAGTTTAGGGGAGTGAAATTTAGTCACTTTGGATGGCAAGTCCAAAGGCAACTTTTTAATTTTCTCTTGCATATAAATTAGCATGATCAAGTATTTTGAGTTTATTATTATTATTATTATTTTGGCTTGATCAAGATCAAGATCAATTTTCTCTTGATTTTTTTTGTTTTGGTTTTCTTTTCGAGTGGCATGCCACCAAATTTTTATTTTATTTTATTTTTATTTTTTCTTTTCTTTTCGTTCGGTGTACCACATTTTTTTATTTTATTATTTTTTAAGCAATCTATATATATATATATATATCTCGGGCGATGTGCCCATATTTTGTTTTGTTTTGTTTTTTTTTTTGCTCACTATATTTTACTAATATAAACCATATCTATACATATATTTAATTGCTAATTTTTGCAATCCATATATTGCTAAATTTTTTTCAACCTATATCTATAATATAAACTTGCTAACTCTTCTATATTTTTATTTTGAGATTTTTTTTATTTTCAGTATCTAAATTTTTTATTATTTATATTATCTGAATTTTCTGAAAATTTTTCGATCTCCAATTTATATTTCTATTTTATTTCAATTGTATAATTAAATTGTAAATTCTATATATTTTGTTTCCATTTTCTCTTTTTTTGTGATGTATTAAATCAAATCAACTAACTAATTAGATAATTTATTTAAATAACTTATTAATAATATTTCTCACTTTTACTTTTGTAACCCTTAAATATATAACTTGCTAATAAAGTTTTATTAATTACTTTGACTAATAATATTTTTATTTCTATTTTCTGTAATATATATTCAATTAAGGTACACAATAAATTACGCCTAAGTTTTCAGATAATATATTTTAATATATCAATTATACTTACAAATATTTGATGTATTAAATAAACTTACTAATTTTCTTGAATTTAATAACATCATTTAATTTATTAAATAAATATACTAATTATTGAGTGTACTAAATAATCTTACTAATCTTTCTCTAATAAATTTAATAAACCTTATATAATAAACCTTAGAATAAAATCTCTTATTTTCATCTTATATTTTTACACTATTATTTTTTTTTCAATTAGGCTACAAATTAAAATTATGCCTAGATTTTATACTAAATATAAATTTTTAAGAAATGAAAGAAATTCCTTAATTTTTTTTTGAGATCTACTTAAATGTCACTTTTATAATTTACTCTACTTATTTGATATTTTTATTTAAATATCAAATTAAGGCTTAATTTGCCTATTTTATTTTATACCTATTGCTATTTTTCTTGTCAACTTTCAATTTCTTTTGTGACTATGTAAATTGTAAATTAACCAATTTTCTTTAAATTAGTATATAATAAGCTTTTTAATAAAGTTTCTTATTTTTATTTCTCATATATATTTCTATACCTCAATATTTCATATATTTCATATTATTTTTCATTTTTGGATAACTTTTCTATACCGAAATCTGTATGATTTTTGCACTAAAATTCTTATTTTATTGTATCTTCATAACATATTATTTTTCATCTGCCAACCCATAATTTGCACCCAAAATTTTCTTAAAATCTTCAAAATTAATTCACTTAACTTATGTCATTTAATTTTATTAAACTTATTTATTTTTAATTATTTGACGAAATTCTGACGTATTACATTTCAGTTCTAGAATTTTAAATTTTTATTTCGGTATATCAGTTTTGATTCATGTTTGAACAATTATATCATCCATGCCATATTAGTATCATGCTTAGGCTTTTAAATTAAAGTATGATGCATGTTTTATGAGTGTTTCATGAATTGATTGTGTATATTCTAAATTGTATTTTATGAAATCATGATATGAGAAGTAATCAAAGACGATGGTGATAATAACCACGTACTATCATAGTGGTCAAGGCGATACTATGGATGTTCTTTTCATATGAGTTAGATCATATGGTTTTCAGACCTAAGAACTTGAGGGTCGTGTAGCACTGGTGGGTCACCATGTGTAATGGGTTGATGGCGACACATGCCACTAACGGGTTGATGCCAAGTGGACCCTATTTACTTAATTAAGAGCATCAAGGGATTAAAGAACCTTTTGGTTTGAAACTCGACTTGAACAGATTGTTGTTTGAAACGCCTAATGATTGCAAGTGTTTGAATTATGATTGTGTTATGAGTTTGAATATGAAAGATGGTAGTTCGAAAAGGATCCACTGGGCTATGTGCTCATTCCTTCCTTTCTTATTTTTCAAGAACATGAAACCCATGGAGCAGTTGACTATAGATAGTCCTTAGAAAGTTTCTAAAGCATTATGTTTTTTTTTTTTTTTGAATTTTTAAGGGGATGTTGCCCAAAGTCTTTATGCTTTTCTATTGAAAAGTATTTTGAAGTGTTCTATTATAACAATTAATTCTTTTTGAGAAGTTTAGTATCTTCCATTATTCTTTCTATTATAAATAAAATAGTTTGAATTTCTTTATCTCTTTTAATTTGCCTTGATTTTATTAAAGTGAAAATTTTGTATTCTTGAATTTTTATACAAAGGCATGAGATATTGAAAAGAAAAGAACAACTGTGTGTCACACGTAAAGTAACATCGGCCCGACCCACCATTTTCTTAAGTCCGCTATCAAGAGAACGATTGCCATGTACATTGCTTAAAAGATACGGGGGTTGGGGTGTTACATATCTAGACCTCCTGTAGAGTTCACAATATAAAAAATTAAACAAATAATAGATCATACTCTAGGGTTGATCTTGCTCATCGTCTTCTTCGTTCTTTGCTTTTTCTTTAATTCTAGCCATCAATAATAATGAAACAAATAATAATAACCCTAGTACTGTGTCCCTATTTATATAGTTCACTTAAAAACATTTGAAACATGAATTATAAAACCCTAAAATTATAATTTAATCGCACTACCGCGATAATTAACTCTAGTAGTGTTAATAATAAAAGATTCACAAATATCACAAAAATTGGCAAAACCCCATGTTATTGCAATAATCATCCAGGAATAATGTTTCTTCTTTGATTACCATGGTAATGTTCCTCTGCATTGCCCCATACTCTGGATACCTCGGTACTGGTCCATGATAGTGATTTGCCTACATGTCCATCCTCTTGTTCATGCTCATATTACTGAGGTAATGAGTTTCTCTACCACAGTGGTCAATTGAAATCCATTAATTTGAGCATTTTTTTCATCTTTTTTCTTCAGTGTACTTGTTTCCATTCAAGTTGAACCTGCACAAATCACTAAGGTCTTTTCCCAGGTATTAAATCACAGATAAAAATGTATAGAAACCATATTGAAATCCTCTAAACATGTAATTAGCATGCAATGCTCCTATAAATGTTTTTGTACCTAATCATAAGTAAATATACTCTATTTCCTATCTAAACCCATGCTAAACATATATAAAATACCTAGTATATAGTCAGTATGCAATGCAACTAATAAATACCCCCAAAATTAAACTATTGTTCTTCGCCAAACAATTACTCAACTCTAAAACTTAAACACAAGCCAGATAAAGTTAAATTCATTTCACTCATCATTGTGACCTCCATTTTCCATTCTTATAGTTTGTGATTCATTGATACATTCGTAGGGCCATTTTGATTGTCTAGATTTTTCAGTCCACCCTCCTTTATTCCTCAACTTCACCCTCTTGTCTATTGATATCTCAATCCTCCTATACTAATTCAGTGAATTGTAGTCACAATCTCACTCATAGAAATCCTCTCCTAATACCTAGGTACACAAACCCTCTCAAGCCTCTCCTTTATCTAGGTAGCATTTAAAATAGATTTGATTATTTCAAGAGTCTATGGAAAATTCGTTCCACTTGTGTTTTAGTTTTCGCTCCTCACTTTTCTCAATTTTAAGATTCTCAATTTACCTAAAACTAAAGAGATCTATCAAAATCAAATTTTGAACAAACCAAGCATACAAACTATTTGTAAGTACCTTAGTTCTTTGTTTAATCACACTAGTGGATTTTCAATCTCATAGGTCACTTAGTGAAAATTTCAAAAACATGGCATGGATCTAGCCTAATTGATAGATATATGCTCTATATGTTCATGTCCAAAGGCTAAATTTCCATGAAATTTCACAATATCTAAATGAAATGATAGAATTTTAATAATAACTATGCAATATGCCTATAAGTATGCAGTTTAGAGATAGTATAGCAAATAATATGCAAATAAAGCAAACAAAACCTGAACTTGAAGAAAAATTTCCATCAATGTGCACACCCCCAAGCATAATGTGTGCCTTATCCTCTATAACACAACTTGACATGATGCTCACACATGAAGAGATAACATCTTGACGGATAGAATTTCTTAAATGTACTTGCTCTAAAAAACAAACATAAAACCAAAAAATGGTAAGTATAATTAGTAATTAGTTCACAATAATGCAGGCAAATAGAAGAGTTAAATAGATCCATAAAAGTGAGTAGCAGGTGCATAAGTTGTTGTCGGCATTGTAATCAGCACCGCTGGTTACAACATCATCTACACCATCATCATCGTCATCACTAGTAGGGGGTGCTGGTGCTCCTTAGTAACTACTATCCATATAAGGGGCTAATCAAGGTGGAGGAGGCATAGTCTGTAGAAGCTCTAGATGGGCGATATATAAGAGGCGGTGAAGGTTAGCTATCTAATGGAGAGTAGCATGAGCCTCTAACAAGGAATCAACATGAGTAGATACGTTTGCTGGCTGAGATGGAGCAGATGTGCAAGGTGTCTCTACAATCCTCATCTTCATTCGAGTGGTAGTGAGAATCTTCATAGATATGTGATCTTTCATCTTGAAAATCAGTTCACTCTTTGGTTAAGTGATAATAGCCCTCCTACATAACTTAGTGATGAGTGTGGGTTATGGTAGAACGATGTTGGTCTTATCAATTGTCATTTGAATTGAGTTAGATATGATAGTGTCGATGTTGATAAATAGACCTTTAATGATGCAATATATGAGCACAACCCTTTCTAGTGGCACCCTATTAATTGCCAAAGACGGTAAAAGATTAACCAAACAAGATAAAGCTATATCTTTATTGTAGTAGTGAATGAGCTCTTGGCCAAGTTAACTAGACCGTCATTGGTGCACTTCTAAGAGGCATCATCCACACAGAGAATCCACAACACGTCTGCAGGGTCAAACTTATCCAGAAAGTACTCTAGATAGTCATTAGGGGTGTCAGGAGGTTGTCCACATACAACATTAATTGTTGCCACATTGAATGGGACCCAAATACCTCTTACCTGTACCCTCGCAACATCACGCTGAGGCGTTGGCATAAAATTCTTGTACAATGAATGTAACACCCCAATCCCCATATCTTTAAGTAGTGTACATTGCCACCATTCTCTTGACAGTGGACTTATCAAAATGGTAGGTTGGGCCAGTGATACATTACAAGTGACACATACTTGTTATTTTCTCTTCAATATCTCGTCCCTTTGTATAAAATTCAAGAATATAAAATTTTCAATAAAATTAAGGCACATTAAAAGAGATAAAGAAATTCAAACTTTTTTATTCATAATAGAAATTGAAAGTAGTAAACTCTTCAAGAAAAAGAACTAAAAGTTACAGTAGAAGACTTAAAAATACTTTTCAATAGAAAAGCATAAAAACTTTGGGTAACACGCCATTAAAAATTCTAAAAAACATAATACTATAGACACTTTCTAAGCAATTATCTATATTCAACTACTCCATGGGTTCATGTACTTGAAAAATAAGAAAGAAAGGAGTGAGCACATAGCCCAGTGGATCCTTTTCGAACAACCATCTTTCATATTCAAACTCATAACACAATCATAATTCAAACACTTACAATCATTAGACGTTTCAAATAACAATTTGTTTAAGTCGAGTCTCACACCAAAAGGGCCTTTAATCCCTTGATGCTCTTAAATAAGTAAATAGGGCCCACTTGGCATCAACCCGTTAGTGGCATATGTCGGCATCAACCCGTTACACATGGTGACCTACCAGTGGTACACCACACTCAAGTACTTAGGTCTGAAAATCATATGACCTAACTCATACGAAAAGAACATCCATAGTGTCGCATTGACCACTATGATGGTACGTGGTTATTATCTCCATCATCTTAGATTAACTCTCATATCATTATTTCATAAAATAAACTTCAGAATATGAAATCAAACTAAAATTCAGAATATACACCGTCAATTTATGAATCACTCATAAAACATGCATCATACTTTAATTTAAAAGCCTAAGCATGATACTAACATGGTATGGATGATATGATTGCTCAAACATGAATCAAAACTGAAATACTGAAATAAACATTTAAAATTCTAGAATTGAAATTGAAAACCTTTGAATTCAGTAAAAAACACACAACAATGTGCATGCCATGAATTAAGATAAAAACAGAAAAGTGTTATAGAAATCACTTCCACCTTGTGACGCTTTTCTTTCAAAATTTTGGCAGCAATTCCCCCCACGTACTAGTGCCAATAAAGATCGCCCAACTCAATTCCCCAATTTGAGAACTTCTCACACACAAGAAGGGAAGATGGAAAGAGGTGCGAAGAAGAAGGCTTAGAGAAAACAAGACGAGAATTCAATTCTTACTTTTTTTGGAATGAATGAAATTGAGGGCCTAGGGGGGTTTATATAGGTTTTCAAAGGGAGAAAATTAGAATGTTTTGTGTTCTTCTTTGAATAGAACTCCATAATTCTCCGTAATTTCGTGTTTTCTAATTTTTTGAGCAAAATGAGTATTTTTCAAATTTTAGAAATATTTTTCAGTATTAGAAACCCATTTTTCAAAATTTTCAATTTTTTTTCATATTTTCGTTATTTTTTCAGCAATTTTCGTATTTTAAATTTTGAATTTGAACTGGTTCCTAAGATTTTCCTCGAGACACACATACTGGTTTGATCTAGGTCGTTGGATTGATCTCATATCAATCAACAAAAATTAGAGTCCCAATTTTGGCCGTTCGATTTCCTCGAGCACATCAACAGTTCGCGATTTAATCAACGCCGCTTTGATCTGAACCGTCCGATGATCATCAAGTGTAGCACTGTTCGCGACCACTCAAAGCAGCTTTGATCTCGACCGTCGGATGATTCTCGATCACGGTGTGCGGATTTGATTTCACGATCAACGAATTCTATTCTGGCCGCACGATCATCCTCGAGTTTTGTACGCAGATCTCTGGCCGTTTGATCTTGATGATCCAGTGCACTCGTGCGGATGTGCGATTCTGATCGTGGTCGTCAGATCGTGAGATTGGATTCCAGATCTATGGTTCACAGTGTTTTTAAGTTTATTTTTGATTTTTCAGCCGAATTTCTTGCTTTCTTTTCCAATTTTTGCCAAATCTCGATCCCAATTGACTTTTCAATCCTGCTTTCATAAAAAATTGCACATATCCTTAGATTTTTTACTATGATATCTGATAATATACATTATATTCATATATTTTCTTCCAAAAATCCACTAAATTGATTTTTATTCCTCATTGGGTAAACTATGACTCGTTAAAATTCTCATTTGCCAGTTTTGTATAATTTTCTAAGTAAAAATTCAAATTTCATGTAAACTTTTCCAGATGTTACAACCTACCCTCCTTAGAAAAAGTTTTGTCCTCGAAATTTGTGTATTCCTTGTGAACAGATGCTGGTACTTGGTCTTCATCTCGCTTTCGAGTTCCCACGTGGCTTTTTCTACCCCGTGATGTTTCCACAACACCTTCACTTATAGGATATCCTTTGTTCTTAGATTTTGTACCTTGTGGTCAAGGATTCTGACCGTTGTTTCCTCATAGGTAGCATCATCATGAATATTCACTTCCTCCCAATGAATGATGTGAGAGGGGTCAAGTTCGTATTTCTTCAACATGGATACATGGAATACGTTATGTGCTAAAGTCATCCGGTTTGGTAAATCCAACTCATAAGCACATTCCTCGATTCTTCTAAGTATTTCAAAGGGTCTGACAATCCTTGGAGATAACTTCCCTTTGAATCCAAACCTTTTGATACCCTTCTGAGGACTAATCCTCAAAAATACTTTGTCCCCAACTTGAAACTCTAATGGCTTCTCCTTTTGTCTGCGTAGCTCTTTTGATGTCTTTGCGTAGTAGTCAGTCTCTTTTGTATTAACTTGACTTGGTTGCTCATTTCTTCCACCATGTCTGGTCCAATTAATACTTGATCTTCTAGTTCAACCCAACAGGTAGGTGATCTGCAGGGTTTTCCATAAAGAGCTTTGAATGGAGCCATTTTTATGCTTGCCTGATAACTATTGTTATAGGCAAACTCTGCCAAGTGTAAATACTTGCTCCAATTCCCCTTGAAGTCTAAAATGCAAGACCTCAACATATCTTGCAAAATCTGGATAACTCTTTCAGACTGACCATTTGTCTAAGGATGAAAAGCTATACTCATGGTGAGCTTAGTACCAATCCCCTTCTGTAGACTCTACCAAAACTGTGAAGTGAAGCGAGAGTCTCTGTCAGACACGATAGTCTTGGATACACCATGAAGTCTGACGATTTCTTTCACATAGATTTCTCCCAGGGTGCACGGTATACTTAGTCTAATTGGCAAGAAGTGAACAACTTTGGTGAGATGATCCACTATCACCCAAATAGTGTTTTCTCCTTTTTGGTTCCTGGGTAAACCACTAACAAAGTCCATGGCAATACTATCCCACTTCCATTCAGGGATTGGGAGTGGTTGTAACATTCCAGAGGGTTTCTAGTGTTTTGCTTTCACTTGTTGGCATATTGAACACTTAGAGACGTATTTGGCTAAGTCCCTTTTCATTCCTCTCCACCAGTAGGTTTCCCTGAGGTTCTGGTACATCTTATCCCCACCAGGGTGCATGGTATACTTAGTTTGATGAGCTCCATCAAGTATAACTTGCTTGCTCTGTCCCTGCTGAGGTACACATATCCTTTCCCCGAGCCTTAGGATGTTTTCAACATCCATTCTGAAGTCAGTATGCTTTCCTTACATGACTCCTTCAATTTGTTGAGCAAGCCACTTGTCTTACTTTTGTTCATCCCTGATCTAATGTAATAGGTCTGGTTGGCAAGACATATTGTAAAGATAGGCTTCTTTCTCGTTAAGGTTTACACCCAACCTAAAATCTTTAATCAATTGGTACATTTGGCCTTTTTCTTCATCCTGTTTGTTGAATTTCCTACTCAAAGCATCAACTACTACATTGGCCTTCCCCAGATGATAGTGTAGTTGAAAATCATAGTCTTAAGAAACTCCATCCATCTCCATTGCCCGAGATTCAATTCCTTTTGGGTATAGATGTACTTCAAGCTTTTGTGATATGAAAATAGCTCAAATTTCTTGCCATAAAGATAGTGTCTCAAAATCTTCAGGGCAAATACAATGGCCGCTAGCTCAAGGTTGTGAGTAGGGTAATTTCTCTCATGGACCTTCAGTTGTCTTGAGCCAAAAGCGATGGCTTGCTTTTCTTGCATTAAGACTGCGCCCAATCCACTTAGTGAGGCATCAGTATACAGTGTGTAAGTAACACCAGGAGTTGGGGTGACTAGAACAGGAACCATAGTCAATCTTGTCTTTAGTTCTTGGAATGATCGTCCACATTTCTCATCCCACTGGAACTTAACTCCTTTTTTGGTCAACTTAGTCATAGGTTCTGCCAACTTGGAAAAGTCCTTAATGAACCAACTGTAGTAACCTACCAAGCCCAAGAAACTTCTAATTTCTGTTACTGTCTTGGGTTGTTTCCAGTTCATAATGACTTCCACTTTCACCAGATCTACAAAGATGCCTCTTACTGACACCACGTTGCCAAAGAACTTGACCATCCTCATCCAGAATTCGTACTTACTGAATTTAGTAAATAGCTAGTTTCTTCTGAGAGTTTCTAGTATGATCCTCAAGTGCTCTAGGTGCTCAGCTTCTGACTTAGAGTAAATTAGTATATCATCGACGAATACCACTAGAAATTGCTCAAGGTACTCTCTGAACACTCGGTTCATCAAATCCATGATGGGTGCCAAAGCATTGGTCAAACCAAAGGGCATCATGGTGAACTCGAAGTGTCCATATCTTGTTCTAAAAGCTATCTTGTGAATGTCAGACTCTCGAATCCTCAACTGATGATATCCTGACGTAAGATTAATTTTAGAGAAATGAGTGGCTCCTTGTGTAACACCCCAACCCCCACATTCCTTGAGTTTGGACATAACCACCATTATTTTGACGCTGGACTTAACCAATTGGCGGGTCGGGCCGGTGTTACTTTACAAGCAACACATACTTGACTTTCTATTTTTCAATACCACATACCTTAGAATAAATTCAATAGTGCAATTTCACATTTAATAAAATCAAGGCATTTAAAGGTAAAGAAAAATTCAACTTCTTTCTTAATAAAAGAAAGTACATAACTTTCTAATTCAAGAATAAACCATTACATTGTTTATCAAAAGAAATTCATAAACTCCAAATTAAAATCAATTTTCAGCAGAAGTCTTATTTTCAAAATCGAGCAACATTCCCTTACATTAAAAAGAAACTTTAAGAAAATAGAAACTTGCTAAAAAGCTATCTAAAATCCCATGATCTTCATGATTTCAAATTCCTAAAAAATAAAAGGAAGGGGTGAGCACAAAGCTCGGTGGATCTTAATTAAACAACCATTTTTCAAACTCAACTCAATAACACATCCATAATTCAAATACTTGCATACATTAGGCGTTTCAAGCAACCAATTGTTTAAAGTTGTAATTTAGACCAAAAGGGTTTTTGAAGCCCTTGATGTTCTTTCCTAAGTGCCTCCTTAGAGTGAAATATGACTTTTCATAGCCAATTTCATTGGACTTTTGGACCTCAAGGGAGCTTACCCACCAAGCAAGCACTTACGTCTTAAAACCATATGACTAACTATATGAAAAGAACATCCATAGCACCCCACATGTGTGTTATGATGGTACGTGGTTATTATCACCATCATCTTTGTTAAATCACATATTCTAAAATCATAAAATAAATTTCAGAATATGATCTAAGAGAAATAAAATTCAGCACATGAATATTATGAACTTAAATCATAAATCAAATACAATCATGCATCATACTTTGAAATCAAACCTAAACATGATTCTAACCATGGCATTGATGTAGCATGATCTTGAACATGGATCAAAACTGAAATTGAAACATGTTTTCAAACACAAACAAGACTGAAAATCAATGTTTTCTAAAACCAAAGAAACAATGAACATGCTAATGAATCAAAGAAAAAAGGGAGTTTAAGAAATCACCTCCACCTTGATATGTAGTTTCCCCCAAAGTTGAAGCAATAGTTGTAACACCCCAACCCCCACGTTCTTTGAGTTTAGACATAACCACCATTGTTTTGACGGTGGACTTAACCAATTGGCGGGTCAGGCCGGTGTTACGTTACAAGCGACACACACTGACTTTCTATTTTTCAATATCACATGCCTTAGAATAAATTCAATGGAGCAATTTCACATTTAATAAAATCAAGGAATTTAAAGATAAAGAAAAATTCAACTTCTTTATTAAGAAAGTACATAACTTTCTAATTCAAGAATAAACTATTACATTGTTTATCAAAAGAAATTCATAAACTCAAAATTAAAATCAATTTTCAGCGGAAGTCTTATTTCAAAATTGGGCAGCATGCCCTTACATTAAAAAGAAACTTTAGGAAAATAGAAACTTGCTAAAAAGCTATCCAAATTCCCATGATCTTCATGACTTCAAATTCTTGAAAAATAAAAGGAAGGGGTGAGCACAAAGCTCAGTGGATCTTAATTAAACAACCATTTTTCAAACTCAACTCAATAACACATCCATAATTTAAACACTTGCATACATTAGGCGTTTCAAACAACCAATTGTTTAAAGTTGTAATTTAGACCAAAAGGGTTTTTGAAGCCCTTGATGTTCTTTACTAAGTGCCTCCTTAGAGT
>JAJIYU010005599.1:0-22032 GCA_030144865.1 Tinospora cordifolia
TGATTCAAGAGAGATTTCAACATTCAGGTGAAACCGTACATAAGTATTTTCATCGTGTATTGCGAGCTACAACAAAAATGGCTATTGATTGGATTAAACCATTTACGAGCCGAACAAATGGTGTGCATCATTATATTCTTACAAATCCAAGATATTATCCTTTTTTTAAGGTACAAAGGCATTAGTTATTGTATTTTATTTTATTTTATTTATTTTTGTAAATTTACTAATTCAACTTTTTTATAGGATTGTATTGGAGCCATTGATGGAACACATGTACGTGTAGTTGTACCAGAATCTGAAAATTTTCCATATATTGGAAGAAAGGTTATCCAACGCAGAACATAATGGCCGTTTGTGATTTTGATATGTGTTTCACATTTGTATGGGTTGGTTGGGAAGGAAGTGCTCATGATACTCGAATTTTTCTGGATGCTATTCGAGATGCATCACTAAAGTTTCCTCTACCTCGTGATGGTACGTTATAAGTATGTTAAATTTAATTAGTTATAATACTTTAGTATTAAAATTATTTTTTATATTATGTTACAGATGAATTTTATTTGGTTGATGTTGGATACCCAAATATGAAGGGATATCTTGCGCCTTTTAAAGGAGAAAGATATCATCTTGAAGTGTTTAGACGTGGACAATTACCTCAAAATGCACAAGAAAAATTTAACCAAATTCATTCTTCACTACGATGCGTTATTGAGCGAACATTTGGAGTATGGAAAGAAAGATGACATATTCTTCAAAATATGCCTTCTTATAGTATCAAACATTAAGTTCAGATTATCAGCGCTTCAATGGCTATTCATAACTTTATTCGAAAGGAGTCTATTGCAGATGCACACTTTTACTCTTATGACATAAATCCTGATTTTGTACCTTATTCAGACGCAGAAATAGGAAATATTGATCAACATGGAGTAAGACAAATCAATGACGACGATGATATGAAAAGAGTGCGAGACAGAATTTGTCATAACATATGGCATGACATTAGATAATTAAATTTATATATTTCTTTAATAAATTTTCTTGTGAATTGTTTTAATGTTCATGAAGTATGATTATTTAGCAATATGACATCTTTATTGATTACGTTTTTTATTAAATTATATTTTATTAAATATTTACTACAAATTTTCATTATCAATTTAGAACAGTTCTTTAATTTAATTTAATTATTATTTAGTCCAATGAATAGTAAGTTATTTTTTTTAATCAACATAAACAATATTTAATATAAATTGTTGGATGTGTAATAATTAAATAAGAATAATTAATTTAATTTATCTCATATAATATATATATATTATAAAATTTATACGTAAATTATTTAATTGAATAATTATTTTCATATGAGTTGCAAAAATAAATTTTAATATTTTTAAAAATATTGAAAAAATTTATAAATTAAATATATAATTCATGCCTTATAATAATAAAAAATTTAAAATTTTATAAAAATAAATGAGATAAAAAATAATACAATATTAATTTTAAAATTTTAATTATTAAAAAAATAAACAAACAAGAATAATTTTTTAGGTAGAAGGGTAAAAATGTCAAATTTAGAATAAAAACACTTATGTAAAGTTATAACAAACAGTGTGATAACTGTAAAAGTTAATTTTAATAATCTATAACAAACATAATTAAAATTATTTTTGATAATCACTTTTACAAAAACATAATTTTAAACAAACAGGGCCATTATCTTTGCATTATATTAAATAATGTTTTTAAGTGCATCAAGATTCATTATCTAAAATTACAAGCAAAGACCTGATTGCACTTGTCATACATTAAATTCAATATAATGAACTTTAATACACAATTATGTGTATGACCGTTATTTTACCGTCAACACAGACCAGTCGATGAGAATATAAATCAGTACATAATGTGATAAAATGATCAGTTTGATATAAACCACGCAATTAGTTAGATGTAAAACCACATGATAAAAATTTAGGGTAATATATTGGCACTCTTTTGTAAAACACTCGTCCATTTCCACCACTGGAAACATACATAATAGTATTCTTCTCAACTGCTTCAAACTTGCATGATCGTAGCCTACCTAGCTCCTCCAAAGCATAAGCACAGGCACATGCACCAGTTAACCAATTAAACAAAACTTCAAAAACTGACAACACTTCCAAAAATACCCGTTCGTCCCTCTCATAATTTTTAGTTCACTCTTTTCTACAAGTACACATTCACGTCAATTCTTCTTTTTTCCTCATTTGCTAGCATGTGGTTTCACATCCACGAAGAAAAATAAAAAAATAGGAAGAAAGAAAACAAATTCGCTGGTCTTCTCTTGCTTTTTCTTTGATTTTCTTGCTTTGAGGTTTCTTTCCATTTGCTCTATCCATCTATTTATCATCTTTCTTTCTTTCCACAGTTATATAGAAATTCAGTGAAACTCTAGCTTTTTCATGCACAAAGAGTTCAATTGTGTGACAACCCACAATTTTGACATCGGATTGACGGATCTAACATTTATGTACTTCATGTATTTTCTGAGAAAATACAAAATTTTTCCCAATTTTTTTCTAATTTTAGATTAATTATTAAAAAAATAGAAATAATTCAAAAAATATATAATTTTAAGGACAAAATACATGAAAATATTAGAAAAATGTGTTTTCTTGAGAAAAATAAATTATAAGATTAATTTATGAATTTTTGGAGTAATTATCGGAATTTTAGAAGGATAAATGTAATTTTTGAGTGAAAAATATGATTTTTAGGGAAACTATACAATTTATGGAGAAATGATTAAATAAATGTTGAAATGTTGTATAATATTGGTATTTTGATGGGAGAATGATGAATTAGACAATTTATGATTTTAGAAGAAAAAAAAATGCAAAATTTCAGTATATAATATATGTATATGGCAATGTATGTGTAATAAAGAAAAGGGGAAAACAAAAAATAAAATAAAAGTGGGTTGGGTCGGGCAGGCACACGGGCCGAACAGCCCGAGCCCGCAGGGTGCGCGCGGGCTTGAGCCCGCATGCCTTGAGGGCACGACATGGGCCGGCCCATGCGCCCAGTCCACCAAATGAGCCCCCCTTGGCTTTTTGTCCTTTTGTGTGAAAAAAATTTGAATTTTGATGAATTTTAGTGATTTTCTGGGGATTTTTGACACTTTTCCAGCCACCAAACTATGGGAACCCATGGTATTTGATCCATGATTTTGGCCATCACTTCATGGCCTCCCTTGTGGCCAATCCAGGCTGCCAACTGGGCATCCAGCATGTGATGTTAAGTGCCACCTAGAAGCCACATGTCATCCACACCTTTGCCAAACAAGCATCCCCATGCAACAAAAAGACATTCTTGAGCTTAAACTCCAGAATTTCTAAATTCTGTAGCAAATATTCTAAGCTCAGAACTTCTTCAATTCTCCACCAAATCCTACAAACTATAGCTTGATTTGAAGATTGTACCACCACTTACAAGGTCCCACAAGTGGTTTACCTAGTCTTGGAGCTGTTTGAAGCAAAAATCATCAAGAAGAGGGCTATCCACACTGCTTAAGCCCAGAAAAAACCAGAACGTATGTGCTGGAACCACTTTTGAAGCCTTGGACCTTGGCCATTTCTAGTTCCTTTTTGAACGTAAAATGGTTCACTCCCCTCATTTTCATGTGTACATTGATCTCCAAGAGTTAGAGAATGAAAAACAGGGCCATGATTTTAGGACCCTTGAAGTTGGTTGCTTACCCACTGTTACAACTGTGTAACAGAAACAGTTGAAACAACCTTGGGAAAGCTTATACCAGGATCAATCCATACTCGTCCCTCAGGTGAAACCCTTCACTTTACCTCTCATGAAGTGTATTCAAGTGTCCAAGTGGTAGAAATTGCATACTAGAATGTTTAATACGTCTTGTGAGTCTCTGGTATTCACTGTGCGACATATTGTTGCAACAATGCCAACAGAAATAGTTTAGACCAGAATAAGAGCCACATTCGGGACACCTAAAGGCACACCTTCAGGATGGAACCAGAGGCATTGTAGACTTCATAATAGAGGTTTCAGAAAGGTATAAAGACTTCACCTTGAACTCTTGTAGATGTGTCTTGTTAATACATGCAAATATGTCATGATTGTAGGGTGCTAGAGCAAATTCTTTGTGTTCTTTAAAATATAGCAAAATATTGATGGAATGATGTACATGTTTTTGATGTTGCATGTTACTGATTCAAAGTGGTTGTGATTAGTGAATATGTTATGACCTGTAAACTGTAAGTGGACACAAGAAACAACCCATAGAATGGTGATTGAACAAGGGAAAAGAACACTAGAAGATAGTAGAATCCTTGAACCCAGAAATTTTTTGCAATCTGATCGAAATTTATGAGATAAAATTCACTGGCCAAACCATGATAGATTGAGCTAAAATTTGGTGGAGACACCTTTAGATATGTCTAGAAGTGGCATACAAAATTTCAGGGGATACAAAATCTATGCAGTTTTTGTTATCATGCTTAGAAACTTAGTAAATGAGGTCCAAAAATTGTAATTTAAAATTCTGGAGAAACTTTAGAAAGTCTAGAACAATTTTACAAGGTTTGACGCAAATCTGATGAACAGATTACCTGTAGAAAAATAAAAAAAATGGTTGCATAGATAGGGTCATAGGCTAAGGTTTGTGCCTAAGTAATGAGAATTGGGAATATTGACCCTTTTTGGCCTAATTGACCCCATAAAGACCAGAATTGACTATGTGTGACTCTGTTGACCAGCTAGGTCAGCAAATGATAAGTTGATTAGGGTTGACCAAGATTGACTAAGGTCAATCAAATGGGCTTAGTGACTAAGGCAAGGTGAACGAACATAGGGGACTATTCTTGACTAGGTTAAGCAATTGATTAACCAATGATATAGAATTAGAGTGAGCCAAGTCCCATATTAACGTTAAGAAGTTGCATCGATTTCGTAGGACCCAGTACTAGCTGAATGCGATAGGTCGTGAGAGGAGCGTCGGTAGCGGAACATCCCTGTTAGTAGCGTTTTCTAACTCATTTCTTAGAGCTTGTTATTCTGTGCATAGTAAAAATGGTGTTACATATTGTGATGAACTTGCATCCTTTGAATGAGTTTTAGATGAGAAGTGCACTAGATGTCGAGGTCCGGGACTGGGTTAGGGTATTGGATGCGATAGAGCAATTAGGGCAAGTTGTGACCCTGATAGTGACCACCTAGCACAGAGTGCCTGTTGAGGGGTTCTGTGGGCCTACGATGATAACAACGATAATAAGTCATAATCGGGTCGTCACGGTATGCTTAACTGACTGCAACTCGCTCATTTATTAATTGGGCTCCCCTATAGCATCGAGTGACCACCTAGCACAGAGTGCCCGCTGAGGGGGTTCTGTGGACCCACGATTGATGGAGTGACCACCTAGCACAGAGTGCCTGCTGAGGGGGTTCTGTGGACCCACAATTGATGGAATGACCACCTAGCATAGAGTGCCCGTTGAGGGGGTTCTATGGACCTACGATTGAAGGCGACGACAATAAGTCTTAATCGGGTCGTCACAATGAGGCAACGACAATAAGTCCTAATCGGGTCCTCACAATAAGGCAATGACAATAAGTCCTAATTGGGTCGTCACCTATACACCTAACTGTCGGGTTTCTCCCGCTCGAGTGGATTTATATGTTTTCAGCATTATTAAAACTATTTTTAATGAAGGTGCATGATTACATTATTGATTTAAATTGTATTTACTGTTGCATTCACTCGCATAATGCTATTACTCATGCATCCATAACACATGTTTTTAATTGTGGAATACTTGTTTTAAGTTTGAATTAGACTGCATTACTCACTGAGCTGCCGTAGACAATTAGGCTCACTACTCTAACTTTTTTAGGTTCTTCAGCAGCGGATAAGGGCAAGGGAGTAGTTATTGCATAGAACTACACTCTCTTACTCTTATTGATAGGTTTTCTTCGTATTTCTTTTTGTTTTGTATTTTGAGAGGGTTAGAACCATGTATAGGAGTGAGGAAAGCCTGCATATAATGGATAGTCACTCTCATTGCTACACATGTTATAATGACCCATTTTGGAAATATCAAGTTCTTATTGGTGTTCATGTATTAAATTTCTTCTGCATTGCTTATAATTACTCTGAAAGTGTGTGATGTGATGTTGTATGTTGAGGCTTAACAGTGTCTTGGCAAGCTTGGCTTACTAGCGGGTTTGTTGGGACATTGTGCGGGTCGGTTCGCCCTTCATATTAGGGAAGGGGTCCCGACAGCGTTGGTATCAGAGCCTAAGGTTTTTCCCAATTAAGGAATAACAAGTGCTATTAACTTAGGAGAGTCTCAGAGTAATCGCACAAGTACAAAAGAGAAAAGACCCTTAGAAAAGACTTAGAGTAGCAACACGAGAGTATGGACAAAACTTTCTAACTCCTGACTGGCAAAAAGATGAACCAAGTGAGAGTGGCCATATCACGAGGGGAATTGGACTGTCATAGGGTGTTAGTGAGTTTTAAGATTGGGACTCTGAACCTTGTGGGTTAGGTGATCCCTTAGGAATAGTCGCCTTAATGTCTGAAGTCGTGGTCTGCTCATTTGGAACTAATGAAAGTTAAACATTTTTATGCAAACCATGATGCCTCCTCGACGTGGGAGACCACGCAGGACCCCAGTGCCGGCACCGTTGCCACCTCCGGTTCAGTTTGGACAGGACACTATACAGAGACTAAAGGCCTTAATCAGAGCGTCAAATGAGGCCGATCACGCCCAGGTGGCCTTACTAAGTGAGAGGTTTGACAGGATTGAGGCCGAGAGGCAGAAGGCAGAGCCAGCAGTGCCTCCTGCACCGGTTATGCCCGAGATCCGGGAGGAGGAGAGGGCTGCAACCCAGGCAGAGGTAGCCCCAGTAAGGTAGGGCGATAACTCCACTCATGACCGCCTCCTGTAGAGATTCTTGGATCTGAGGCCCAAGGAGTTCCACGGGGGTTTGAGTCTAGATGCGGCGGAAAACTGGCTTCTCAACATTGAGAAGAATGCTAGGACATTGAAGCTATCAGAGGAGAACCAGGTGTTGTTTGCGACACACATGTTCGAGGATGAGGTCGCGGTTTGGTGGAGAGCCACTCAGTTTATAGAGGGACAGATTTCTACATGGGTTCGATTTCGAGAATTATTCTTAAGCGCCTACGTCCCCACAACAGAGAGAGAACATAAGAAGGTGGAGTTTCTGACCTTATAGCAGGGAAATATGTCGGTTAGAGAGTACACCCACAGATTTTTTAGACTGGAGGCCTATGCACCCAAGCTAGTGAGTAATCCAAGGGAGAGAGCTGGATTCTTCTATCATGGGTTGAGGGCCAGCATCAGACAGGCTACGTCAGCCTACAGTGAGGCTACTCTTGAGATCATACAGAGGCATGCACTGCAGTTTGAGGCGGATGGCTGGGATCAGCGTCCAACCACCCAGATGGTATAGAGTGCATCCTTGCAGACGTAACCCCAGTCTCAGCCACAGTCGCAAGCACAAGGGGGCCATCGTGGTGGGTCCCGAGGAAGCAGGTTTTATAGGAAGAGGAAGTATTCAGAGGGACAGTTTGGAGGAGCATAGACTCAGCTAACTACTGCAGTCACCCTCGCAGCTACCCCAGTACAGGCATATCAGCCGGCGGGGCAGCCACCCACTCAACAAGGAGGCCGAGGTAGAGGCAGAGGTCAAAATTCAGGGGGCAAAGGCTAGGGTTAAGGCCAGACCGAGCAGAGGCACCTGATTTCATGTTACCAGTGTGGTCAGTCAAGCCAAAAACGATATCAGTGCCCTATACCTGTCCCAACTTCCAGTGCACCCACCACCAGCACTCGAGAGACGGCACAGGCCATCACCTACCCAAATTTTGAGGTGGCGAAGGCTCTAGTAGAAGGTAACATGTTCCTACTTGATACATCTATCTATGTGTTAATTGATGCTGGATCTACATTGTCTTTTATTTCTGGGCATGTCGCAGATAGATTGGGACTTAGACCTATTAGAACATCTACATGGCTCGTGTTGAGCACTGCAGTCAGGGAACAGATTTACCCCAATATGATTTGTGAAGGCTGCATGTTGAGGTTTGATGACTTCAAGATTCTTATAGACTTTAAAGTACTAGAGTTTTTGGAATTCGATGTTATACTTGGGATGGATTGGTTAGCAGCTTATTATGCCTATGTCGACTGCTTCGCCAAGAGAGTAGTATTTCAGATTCCAAGGCAGCTAGTTGTGACCTTCCAGAGTAGTGCTTCAAATAGACCGAGGACCCTGGGTAGGATAGCGACACAGTCTAACATAGATACGTTGGCCAGCATGATCACTACCGGTAAGGGACCTTCACAGCAGAGCATAGATGAGATTCCTGTTGTTAGAGACTTTCCTAACGTGTTTTCCGACGATTTACCTGGCTTACCTCCTAAACGGGAGATTAACTTTATCATTGAGATTATTTCGGGGACACAGCCCATTTCGATCCCTCCTTATCAAATGACGCCTAAGGAACTACAGGAACTGAAGGTCCAACTTGAGGAGTTGATGAGTAAGGGTTTTATTACCCCTGGTGTGTCACCTTGGGGCGCTCCAGTATTATTTGTGAAGAAGAAGGATGAGAGCCTCCGTTTGTGTATTGACTATGGACAGGTGAATAAGGTGATAGTGAAGAACAAGTACCCTCTCCCACGTATTGATGACTTATTTGGCCAACTCTGAGGTGCTACTGTATTTTCAAAGATTGATTTGAGATCTGGGTACCATCAGCTGAGAGTCAGGGAAGAGGATGTACCGAAGATAGCCTTTCGGACTCGCTATGGGCACTACGAGTTCTTAGTCATGCCGTTTGGCGCGACAAACGCCCTAGCAATGTTCATGGACTTGATGCAGAGAATGTTTCGTCCCTACTTGGACTCATTCGTCATCATTTTTATTGATGACATCCTATTTACTCGAGGACTAGGGAGGAACACACTGAACACTTGAGGATCGCACTACAGACTCTCAGAGATCATCGGTTGTACGCCAAGTTTAGCAAATGCAAGTTTTGGTTGACAGAAGTCCAATTTTTGGGCCATGTAGTAGGTGCCCGAGGCATTTCAGTTGACCCAGCTAAGGTCGAGGCTATTATAGGTTGGCCGAGACCTACCACTGTTACAGAGATCATAGCTTTTTGGGTTTGGCAAGCTATTACCGCATATTTGTGCCAAACTTCTCAAGGATCGCTGCTCCCATGATGAAGCTTACCCAGAAGAACCTGTTGTTTGTGTGGACAAATAAGTGTGAGGAAACCTTTCTTGAGTTGAAGCGTCATTTGACATCTGCCCCAGTTCTTGTGCTACCAAAACCAGACCGTGAGTTGACGATCTATACAGGTGCATGTGGTACAGGCCTTGGGTGTGTTTTGATGCAGGGTAATGGAGTTGTCGCTTTTGCCTCATGACAACTGAAAGTTCATGAGAGAAATTACCCCGTGCATGACTTAGAGCTAGCGACAGTAGTGTTTGCGATCAAGATCTGGCGACACTATCTGTATGGTGAGCATTTCACACTTTATTTTGATCATAAGAGCCTCAAGTACCTATTTTTACAGAAAGACCTTAATATGAGGTAGAGGAGATAGATGGAGCTACTCAAGGATTATGACTTTACCATAGAGTACCATCCTAGGAAAGCCAATGTGGTGGCTGGTGCACTTAGTTGAGTGCGAGTTGAGATGCTTGTGTGGTTAGGCACATGTCTCAGGAGTGGAGGATGATTGATTATGTGACAGTAATGAGTATCTATGAGACTTCGACCGAGACTAGAGTCAGTGCACAGATGAGAACCCAGTCGGTGTTGCTTATTGAGATTATGGAGGTTCAGCCTCATGATGTTGATTTTATGATGTACCGAGGGCGAACAGACGACACTTCTTGTGTGGAGTGGTCGGTCGATACTGATGGTGCACTGAGGTTTAGGGGACAATTGTGGGTACAAGATGACCCTCGCCTAAGACAGGGAGTGCTAGCAGAGCTGCACCGCTTGAGATACACCGTCCATCTAGGCGCCAATAAGATGTATCAGGATGCTCGACATACTTATTGGTGGCCAAGGATGAAGCGGGATATTGCAGCCTTTGTGTAGAGATGTGATACGTGCCAGCAGATTAAGGCTGAACACCAAAGACCTGGTGGTTTATTACAACCCTTGGCTATTCCCGAGTGGAAATGAGCACATTACCATGAACCTTGTGATGGGATTACCACGGACTAAGCAGAGACATGATGCTATATGGGTCATTGTCAACAGACTTACTAAGTCGGCTCATTTCCTCCCGATGCATAGTAGAGATTCGGTGGAGAGGCTGAGTCGGCTGTATATCCACGAGATTATGAGATTACATGGGGTCCAAGTGTCCATAGTGTCAGATAGAGATGCTCGATTTACGTCCCATTTTTGGCAGAGCTTGCAGAATTAGTTAGGGACTAATGTGAGCCTGAGCACAACCTTCAATCTACAGACTGATGGCCAGTCTGAGAGAGTTATTCAGGTACTTGAGGATATGTTGAGAGCATGCATTGTTGATTTTGGTGGTAGCTGGGAGGATCACTTGCCCCTGTGTGAGTTTGCATATAATAACAGCTACCAGGAGAGTATCGGCATGGCACCTTTTGAGGCATTGTATGGCCGCCCTTGCCGATGGCCAGCTTGTTGGGCCGAGGTTGGTGATACAGCAGTTTTGGACCCTATTTTTGTGTAAGAGCAGAATGAGAAGATTCAGCGGATCCGTCAAAACATGAAGATAACTCAGGACCGGTAAAAGAGTTATGCAGATAACCGAAGGAAGGTCCTAGAGTTTATCGTCGGTGATCATTTTCTCCTACGAGTTTCCCCTAGGAAGGGGCAAACTCAGTTTGGCATTTCAGGGAAACTCGCACCGAGGTATATTGGACCTTTTGAGATCCTTGAGCGTGTGAGTCCTGTGGCATACCGATTGGCGTTGCTGTCTCAGTTATCGGGGGTACATAACATGTTCCATATATCGATGTTGAGGAGTACCACCCTGATCCCTCGCACGTGATCAATTGGAGACATATTGACTTGCGAGAGGATTGTACGTATGATGAGGCTCCGGTAGCCATTGTTGATTGAGCCAGGAGGAAACTGCGCAACATGGAGATACCGATGGTACGAGTACGTTGGCAGTTCCACGGTGCTGAGCATGACACTTGGGAGTGAGAGTATTATATGACGAGTCATTCCCCGGAGATTATGGGAGTTGCCTCTTGATATTTAGTGCATCAGAGAATTTTGAGGACGAAATTCATTCTAAAGAGGGGAGACTGTGACGACCCACATTTTTGACATCGAATTGATGGATTCGACATTTATGTACTCCATGTGTTTTCTATAATTTTAATGAGAAAATACAAAATTTTCCCCAATTTTTCTCAATTTCAGATTAATTATTAAAGAAAATAGAAATAATTCGAGAAAATGCAATTTTAAGGAGAAAACACATAAAAATATTAGGAAAAGGTGTTTTCTTGAGGAAAATAAATTATAGGATTAATTTATGAATTTTTGGAGCAATTATCGAATTTTTAGAAGGATAAATGTAATTTTTGAGTGAAAAATATGATTTTTGGGGAAATTATACAATTTATGGAGAAATGATTAAATTAATGATGAAATGTTGTATAATATTGGTATTTTGATGGGAGAATGATGAATTAGACAATTTATGATTTTAGAAGAAGAAAAATGCAAAATTTCGGTATATAATACATGTATATGGTAATGTATGTGTAATAAAGAAAACGGGAAAACAAAAAAATAAAACAAAATAAAATGGTGTCGGGTCGGGCCGGTGCACAGGCCCAACGGCCCGTGCGGGCCAAACACAGTCGGGCCCCAAGCCCGACCCGAGCGCGCAGGGTGTGCGCGGGCTTGAGCCCACGCGCCTTGAGGCCCCGACATGGGCTGGCCCATGCCTGGCCAACCCATGCGCCGAGTCCACCAAATGAGCCCTCCTTTGGCTTTTTGTCCTTTTGTGCGAAAAAAATCCAAATTTTGATGGATTTTAGAAATTTTTTTGGGATTTTTGGCACTTTTCCAGCCACCAAACCATGAGAACCCATGGTATTTGATCCATGGTTTTGGCCATCACTTCATTGCCTCTTTTGTGGCCAATCCAGGCTGCCAACTGGGCATCCAGCATGTGATGTTAAGTGCCACCTAGAAGCCACATGTCATCCACACTTTTGCCAAGCAAGCATCCCCATGCAACAAAAAGACATTCTTGAGCTCAAACTCCAAAATTTCTAGATTCTGTAGCAAACATTCTAAGCTCAGAACTTCTTCAATTCTCCACCAAATCCTACAAACTATAGCTTGATTTGAAGCTTGTACCACCACCTACAAGGTCCCACAAGTGGTTTGCCCAGTCTTGGAGCTGTCTAAAGCAAAAATCATCAAGAAGAGGGCTGTCCACACTGCTTAAACCCAGAAAAAACTAGAAAGTGTGTGCTGGAACCACTTTTGAAGCTTTGGACTTTGGCCATTTCCAATTCCTTTTTGAAAGTAAAATAGTTCACTCCCCTCATTTTCATGTGCACATTGATCTCCAAGAGTTAGAGAATGAAAAATAGGGCCTTATGCATGATTTTAGGACCCTTGAAGTTGGTTGTTGACTCACTATTGCAACTGTGTAACAGAAACAGTTGGAGCAACCTTGGGAAAGCTCATACCAAGACCAATCCAGACTTGTCCCTTTGGTGAAATCCTTCACTTTACCTCTCATGAAGTGTATTCAAGCGTCCAAGTGGTAGAAATTGCATATTAGAACGTTTAATACGTCTTGTGAGTCTTTGGTATTCACTGTGCGACATACTGTTGTAACAGTGCCGACAGAAACAGTTGAGACCAGAATAAGAGCCACATTCGGGACACCTAAAGGCACCCTTTCAGGCTGGAACCAGAGGCATTGTAGACTCCATAATAGAGGTTCCAGAAAGGTAAAAAGACTTGACCTTGATCTCTTGTGGATGTGTCTTGTTAATACATGCAAATATGCCATGATTGTAGGGTACTAAAGCAAATTCCTTGTGTTCTTTAGAATATAACAGAATATTGATGAAATGATAGACTTGTTTTTGATGTTGCATGTTACTGATTCGAAGTGGTTGTGATTAGTGAATATGTTATGACCTTTAAACTATAAGTGGACACAAGAAACAACCCATAGAATGGTGATTGAACGAGGGAAAATAACACTAGAAGATAGTAGAATCCTTGATGGCAACGACAATAAGTCCTAATCGAGTCGTCACGGTGTGCCTAACTGTCTGCAACTTGCTCGCTTATTAATTGGGCTCCCCTATAGCATCGAGTGACCACCTAGCACAGAGTGCCCGCTGAGGGGGTTCTGTGGACCCACAATTGATGGAGTGACCACCTAGCATAGAGTGCCCGCTGAGGGGGTTTTGTGGACCTACGATTGAAGGCGACGACAATAAGTCTTAATCGAGTTGTCATAATGAGGCAACGGCAATAAGTCCTAATCGGCTCCTCACAATAAGGCAACAACAATAAGTCCTAATTGGGTCGTCACTTATACACCTAACCGCCAGGTTTCTCCAGCTCGAGTGGATTTATATGTTTTCAGCATTATTAAAACTGTTTTTAATGAAGGTGCACGATTGCATTATGGATTTAAATTGTATATACTATTGCATTCACTTGCATAATGTTCTTGCTCATGCATCCATGACACATGTTTTTAATTGTGGAATACTTGTTTTAAGTTTGAATTAGACTGCATTACTCACTGAGCCGCCGTGGACAATTATGCTTACTACTCTAACTTTTTCAGGTTCTTCAACAGTGGATAAGGGCAAGGGAGTGGTTATCGCATAGGACTACACTCTCTTACTCTTGTTGGTAGGTTTTCTTTGTATTTCTTTTTGTTTTGTATTTTGAGAGGGTTAGAACCATGTATAGGAGTGAGGAAAGCCTGTATATAATAGATAGTCACTCCCATTGCAACACATGTTATAATGACCCATTTTGGAAATATCAAGTTCTTATTGGTGTTCGTGTATTAAATTTCTTCTGCATTCCTTATGATTACTCTGAAAGTGTAATGTGTGATCTTGTATGTTGAGGCTTAACAGTGTTTTGGCAAGCTCGACTTGCGAGCGGGTTTGTTGGGACACTGTGCCGGTCGGTTCGCCCTTCATCCTAGGGAAGGGGTCCCGACAAATTGGAACAATATATTGAGAGCAAAAATCTGGACCTGGAGAGGATCATTGGAGAGAAATACAAGTTAGGTCAAAATATCGGCAATGGATTGTTCAAAAAAATATTTCTAGGTGAGGTTCAACTTATTTCATTATTATTGTTCATTTTTTATTTCATTAAAATGCACTTTATTTGGTACAAAGTAAAATATATATATATATATATATATATTCAAGAAGTTATTACGTTGATCTAGCTCAACCAAAATTAACCCATGAAACTTATTTTGTTCCCTCAATCAAAACTAAGTCAACACATATGATAAATATGTTTTATCCAATTTTTATTATACTTTTTTAGAAAAAAAAATCTAAGTTACATTGTGTTTCATGTCATAGTTTAATATATGAATTTATAGTGATTGGATCTTGAAGCTTTTCTCTTTTAAGAACAGAGGTTATTTAGTTTGAAAAAAAATTAAAGAAGAGTGGTACTCCCACTTAAACGAGAAATCTTAATCTTGCAAGTAACCATATATCAATTGTAATACTTATAAAGTCCGATCTCACAACTTTAAAATAACTAAGAGAAATAACTAATTAAAAATTACCAACTAACGTTATTAATAAAAAATACTAATTAAAACTACCAATTTATTATAAATAATCATTTTGAATGCCTTTGTAACCACTCACCATTTAATATTCTCTAACCCCTAAATTATAATAGGTTTATGGTCCACTACTTTTGTGTACCCTATAGGGCATTTAAATTATTATAACCATTACATTTATGTGTTGTAAATGGTATTTATCACCCATTATGACCAAGAGCCTATATAAAGGGGTGTTCACATTGTTAATAAAGCACCAAGGTTGAAATTCAACCTATTATCAAAAGAATGAAAATCTCTCCTTCATTTTTTATTCTCTCTAGTTCTCTTCTAATTTTCTTGATCTTCTAGTAGTTTTTCTTTTATTTCATAACACGTTATCAGCACGATCACGCTCTTGATAAAAATATCTTGAAGATCAAAGAAACAACAGCTTCGAAGGTGAAAGTTTGAAGGTATGGTTTTTAATTTGTGAGATTGATTTTTATATTATTATTTGAATGATGCATATATTTTGTATATATGTATGATTTAGTATAAATTATATATAATATCACTGACCAAGAAAGTATGCTCTGTAGTTGCGTCTTGTACGATCTTCTACATCAGAAATCAAAAGTTAAATGTGACAAATGAATATTGATTTGATATATAATCAATTATTTTTATTCTATTCTTGATTTTTATAATATAAACAGTACTACAAGTTTGAGTTGATAGTAGGTAAGTCTTGTCCCGAGTAAAGTTAAACATTGAAAGGGAGATGGGTTATCCCGTTCTAGGAGGCCGGTATTTAAGAAGACTCTGTCTCACCGCTCTTTCATGGAGGTTGTCCTACCAACTCGTACAAATAGTACTTTTTGGAAAGAAAAATCAAGATGTGAACATTTGAAAATAACATTCATATATTATTTTTTATTATAATTTTATTAGAATTATATATGTGTATTCATTTATAAATTATATATGGATGTTATGAAATATGGTAAATATACATCTATCTCATTAATATTATGAAAAATGATTGATCCTTATGAATATAAGTATTAAATTGCAAATTTTGACACATGAGCAAAATAAAAATTATTTTGATTAAAAAAAATTTGTCCAAATAGTATTATACATTCCCTGAAGTGAATGTTGATTTGTTAATAATTATTGATATAAATGTAAATATAATTACTATAATATTAAAAAAATATTACAGTGATTGAAATAAGAATAATTTCTCTGAGAATAATTTTCATACTATAGTGATCATTGTTTTCAAATAATTAATATCATGATATAAGATATAAGGCATAAGGAGATTGTAAATTAAATAAGATTATTTTTCTAAATTGAAAAATAACTCTAAAATGATATTTTTATCTAAATTAAAATTGTGATTTTCATTATATATTTTTATTAAGTCTATTTAGCTTGATATAATATTTTTGTTTATATCTTAAGCTACATGCAAAAAAAACTATGTATATAATTAAAATTATATATATATATATATATTTGAATCAAAGACCAAGGCCTCGAAGACCTTTAGGCTCTAAGACCCTTAAAATATGTAGAATTATTTCAATCATGTATATTGACTGAATTTTCTTTTTAATAAATTTTGATTCATATAAATAAAAGAAAACTTTATAATTGAAATATATATAACTTGAAGCTATAAAAGACAAAAAAAGAGAGATTTAGTCAAAATCTTATTATTTTTATTGTTTAAATACAAAAAATATTATGATTGTATGATTGATTGCACTTGCGGTTGCAATACCAATTATATACAAAATATATTATGATATTCAATTTGGTATATTGAAATAACAAAATTTAAAAAAAATTAATAGCCTGAAGCTATATAATGAAATAAATACATAATAGTTTAAAATTATCGAGAAATAAAGTTTTGGTTATTAGCTATTAAAAAGGGCTTTGTTAGTGAGATTTTTTAGGACAAAGTCATTGAAAATAAAATTATAAAATTATTATAACTAGATTATTTGTGTGCATCTTTTACAATATTTAACATTACCATATTACTTGATTATTTGTGTGCATCTTTTAGAATGCTGTTGATTATTATTAGTGATCATATTTATATATTCATATTATAATTACATTTATTAATTCGTGTTTATTATGCATGTCGTTATTATTTACTACTTGAATGATATAACCATGTAGGAACTAGTGAAGAAATAGAAAAGATATCAAATTTGAAGAAATTTGATATGAAAGATCTTGGAAAAACAAAATTCTATCTCAACCTGTAGATTGAGAATTTTTCAAGTTGAATTCTTATCCATCACTAAGTTTATTCATAAGGTTTTAGATGGACAAAACATCACTAAGTTCTCAAAATGGTAATTAGATCATTTGAAATTGACAACAATTGTTTCATCTTCATGATAGAAAAAAAAATTATTGGTCCTGAAGTATTAAATTTTATTACCACTGATATACTTATGCTTTTAACAAATTGCACAAGATTAAATATTGTTTTCTCTACTTAGCTCTCACTAGCTTCACTGGCTCGAAGATATTAGAATAACATTTAGCATATACTTTGCAATCTTCAAGAAACAAATGATATAATTCTATATTTTCAAGAAAAGCAAAGCAACGCCAAAGTTAGCTAGAATGCAGATATTGAGTTTTTATCGGATCCTCGTAAAATAATGTCACAAAGATGATTTATTTTCACATATGTTAATATTGCAATGTCATAATGATCCGTGAAGCAGATTTTTCAAATGACAATCTATGAAACAAGTTATATCAAGATTCTGACAATCTATGAAGCAAGTCATGATGTGTATAGCTGAGATCTATGATCCAACATATTCAAAGATACTGTGGAAGCTCATCTGTCAACATCATATGAAGAAAATGCAACATGTATTGCGTGATTACAGGAAGGATTTATCGAAAGTGATAGAACCAAATATATTTCACTAAGATTCTTCTTTACACATGAGCTTCAGAAGAATGATGGAATTGATATTCAACAAATAAGATTGAGTGAAAATCTTGAAAACTTGCTCGTAAAAGTTCTGCCAAGCACAAGATTTGGATGTGCTGACTCAAGATATTTCAAGTAAGACAACAAAAGAAAGTCTACACATGTCTTCATAAGGGGGAGAATAAAGAGGAGTTATGGATTAATGCACTGTACTCTTTTTCCCTTAGCTAAGGTTTTGTCCTGCTGGGTTTTCCTTGTAAGGTTTTTAATGAGGCAGTCTTAACAATAATTTAAGACTCCAAAAGAATATGTACTCTTTTTCCTACTAGATTTTTGTCCCAATGGGTTTTATCTAGCAAGGTTTTAATGAGGCATATTCTCATATAAAAGGCATTCAAAGGGGGGGTATTATAAATAATCATTTTGAATGCCTTTGTAACCACTAACCATTTAATATTCTCTAACCCCTAAATTATAATAGGTTTATGGTCCACCACTTTTGTGTAACCTATAGGGCATTTAAATTATTATAACCATTACATACATTTATATGTTGTAAATGGTATTTATCATCCATTATGACCAAGAGCCTATATAAAGGGGTGTTCACATTGTAAAGGATGCACCAAGGTTGAAATTCAACCTATTATCAAGAGAATAAAAATCTCTCCTTCATTTTTTATTATCTCTAGTTCTCTTCTAATTTTCTTGATCTTCTAGTAGTTTTTCTTTTATTTCATAACACAATCAAAATTATTAAGACATAAAAGAATTAATTTGACAATTCATGAATTTATTCTCAAATATAACTCAGTTAGGAAAGAATGCTAATTTATTCTAATTGGAAGATGTATTGTTAAAAATTATATTCAACAATTAATATAATAAATTTTTTTCTCCTTAGTTAAAAATTAATACATATAAAGCTTTAATTATTTCATCACAGGGAATTTCAAGCATTTATGTATTAGGGAAATCAAATGCAATTAAGAAATTATATAGATAAAATAATCTCTTCTAAACAAAAGTAGATTACTAATTAATTCAAAAAACATTAAAACCTTTTTAAAGATTAAAGCACCATAAATTAATCAAACTAAAATTTATAGTCTTAGTAAAAATAAATATAGCCAAGCATAATTCTAAAATAATTAATTAAAAAAATTCTAATCTTAATAACAGTAAATAAAATAAATAAATCTGATAATTAATCGAGAATTTCAGATTTAACACAAAATGAACAACTCAATTTATTAAAACTAATAATTAAAAAATTATAAACAAGAATCTACAAAGTAAAAGGAATAAATAATTTAACAATTAATTTAAAATTGAAGTAAAGAATTAAAAGTTCAGAAATCTAATAGAAAAATCTGAAATTAAAATTACAACATCCAGTTAAAAACTACCAATTCACGGATAACAATGAAAAAGAAAGTAAAACCAAAATTAAATTTAAAACTCAATTAAAAGCTCTAAACATGAAAGAAAGAAATACCTAAAAATAAAATAAAAGGAATATAAAAAAAGAAGATTAAAAAATGAAAAAGAAGTTGATATTGCAGCTATGATCTCCAGTTTCTTCAATGTTGCTATAACTTCCTTTAATGCTATGCAAACAAAACTTTCTTCCTTTTTTTTTCTTATCTGTCGAGACCCCTTCCCTAGGGAGAAGGACGAACCGACCGGCACAGTGTTCTGACAAACCCATTTTCAAACTGAGCTTGCCTAAAACACTGTTAGGCCTTTTTACAACACCATATATAACACTATCATAGTAATCTTAATAAATGCGGAGACAACTAGAATAAAAAAGTACAGTAGAAATTTTTTTTATACAAAAGTTAATTATATATACACTGTCCTAAATGTAGCAGTAGCGGAATGCCTAAGTCAAAATGTCTACAATATTTTCCTCACTTCTTATACATTATACTAACTCTCAAAACAGTAAACTACGTGAGGAAACCTATCGAAGTAAACGAGGTGCGCTTCACGCAATGACCACCTTCTTCCCCTTATCCGCAGAAGAAGAACCTGAAATGTTAGAGTAGTGAGCCAATTTTGTCTATAGCGGCTCAGTGAGTAATGTAACCTAATCTATAACTTAGAACAAGTATTCTAGAAAAATAATGTATGAATGCACAATAATAATAATGCGAATAAATGCAACAGTTAATGAATGCTAAATTCAGTATGCAGTTGTGCACCTTTCATTTTGAAAATAGTTTTAATGCAAAAAACACATAAATCCACTCGAGCGGGAGAAACCTGATGGTTAGGTGTATAGGTGACAACCCTAATCTGGGCCACAAAACCCCCCTCAGGGCACTCTGTGCTAGGTGGTCACTAAATAATCTAGGGGAGCCTCAATTGATAGACCTGGCCCGACCGCACCCCCGGGTATGATAGCCATTCGTCCTCAATGCTCTACCACATTCAATACCCTACCCCGCACCCAGACCTCGATATTCGGTGCACATTTTTATTTAAATCACATTTAAAGATTGCAAATGCATTTTAATATGTAGGAACATTTCATTTATGATAGAATAATAAGTTAAGTGATAAATTAGAAAACACTACTAACAAGGATGCTCAGCTCCTGGTGCTCCTCTAGTGACTGGTCGCGCTCGTTGATGTTTGATCCTGTGTGATTAACTTACTTTCTTAATATCTACATAAAACTTGGCTCATATTCTAACTTTATGGTCTTTGGTCAATCAAAGGATTGACTTGGTCAACTATAGTCAACTCTATCTAAACCTAACCCTCGCCGACCTGTCAAATCGATAAGGTCAACGTGGTTAACAAGGTCAATTAAGCCTTTATATTGAATTAAAATACTTAAAATATGTATTGTTGACATGTGTCCCACTTTTGGTATACAATAACCAGCCACTTTTATAAATTTGGTGGGTCAATACATAAATATTATTTCCTATGTTATATATTTCCCTAATAAGTATTTTATAATATTATACAATATTATATAACATTTTTTCTATTATTTATCATTATTTTTACCGTATATACATTTTTTCTATCTTTATTAATTAATCCTCAAATTGCATAAACGTAAATTTAATGTCCATTGACCTCCAAAAATCCTAATTTAAGTGTCATTAAGTTCAGAGTTTCATTCTAGACATTTTAGTACCCATCGACTAAAATTCCAGTATTAATGGGTATACCCCCTATGCGTCGACTTCCAACTACTATATAATTTCATATAGTCCACGATGGTACAAATAATATATATATTTGCATTCTACTCATAAATCTAAGCACAATGATATATATATATATATATATATTGTATAGTTTCATTCCTAGAAAAAATATACCCTAATTTTGGGGTCGCGCATTAAACTAATGCATTTATTGAAACTATACTATAAAACTGAAATTCACAATTTATATAATAATTCGGAATTGAAAAGAGGTAAAAATGATTACCCAAGATGTCGGATTTTCAAAACACGCGATTCCTCTTCTTTTTCTCCTTCTTCTTTTTTTTTTCTTTTTTTTTTCCTTTTTCTCTCTTCTTTCTCTCTTCTTTCTCTCCTTTTTTTTTTCTCTCGGATGGTGGATGTTGTGAAAATGAGAGATGAGTAAATGATATTTGAAATGAAGATGAAACAACCCTTTATATAGAGGATGGTTTGGTAGGTCCCATGCCACATCAAATGCAAGATAAACTTATTTGACTCTCAACTCTCCACCTCATTCAGATAATTCCTTTATATATACATTTTTCTATCATCATTTTTTTAATGAATATCTATCATAAATGTGGAGCAAACCCTTTATCTTGTTATTTATTTATTCTCTCATTATCTCCAACCAACCAATAACACTTTTATCTTTATTCAATATTTTTTATTTTTCTATTAACACATCATCATCATTATCTAATTATCCATCCAACATCATCTTAGATTTTCTTGCTGTTATTTATTTATTTATTTATTTATTTCTAATTATCCATCCAACTCACCTTCAATATCTTTATCCATATTATTTATTATTTCTTGTTTTTTTTTCTTATACAACTAAGCACACACACATATAAATAATAAACATATATATACTTTTTCATTTAATTTAAATACACCCCTCTCTATATATATTCTTGCATATTAATACATATATGTATACATATGTAAATGCAATACTTAATTTATTACAT
>JAJIYU010005600.1:0-22073 GCA_030144865.1 Tinospora cordifolia
TAATTATCAAATTAAGGTCTTATTTGCTTAATTTTTCTATATCTCTAATATATTTTATTTTTCATGTGCCAACCCACAATTTGCACCCAAAATTTTATTAAAATCTTTGAACTTAATTTACAAAATTCTGGGGCATTACAGATATTGTGAGCAAATGATCTTCATTAGCTGATAGCCTTTCTATTGTTGGATGCCAAGTGAAATCAGAAAGTTTGTTCTCTTTTTGTGAATGTTTGTCAAGTAAAGGCAAGTTAGACAATGTGCATGATCTATTCTTGGCGCCATGGGGAACAAGAGGAAACTTTCTATTCTTGGTTCTTCTCTTTGGTGTGCACATGGCCAACCCCTTAGCTCATGGAATCTTCTTGATTTTTAGTATGTTTCCTCATTGAAACTTTCCATTCTATTAGGGGGAGCACAAGAGATGACGACTAAGGTTAGGGTTTGTGACCATGGGACGTTTTTGTGTGCATATAGCTTGGGTGTACATGATCATTTGTTGTGTGTGCATGAAATCATTCTTTTAAGGTTTCTAAACATTTATGGACAATTTACTTGTGTATATAGAGTGTGGTGTACACGATCAAAATATGCTCATCCATGTGATTTGCACATGCTTAGGGGTGGTTACATATTTTGGGTCTACATGAATTTAATAAAAATTCATATCTCTTATTTGGCTAAGATTTTAGGCCCTTAATACACATTTTTGGGTTCGCATGAAATTAATAAAAATTCATAACTTCTATTTGACTAAGTTTTTCTCCATTTCTTTCCTAAGTTAGGTTCCCTTGATGCATACCAAGTAAATGAACTCTTAATTGGACAAATGAAATGAATTTTGGATGCTTTGGCCATTTGAGGTGTTCATTTCATTTCATTCCTTTTTCTTAAATTTCACTTTTCTAAGAGGTTTTTGAGTAAATTTGAACTTGCTCATTGATTCTAGAAATGAATTGGTCTTCATTTTTCATTTCATTTCATTTAGTACAAATTTTTCAGGGTATTACACATCGACACATGTCTAACTTTTGGTACACATAACCAACTACTTCAACATTTTGCGTACTGTACAATAAATAGGAAAGTTTAATTATTTTCTGTGTTATGCATTTTTTCCAATATGTATTTCATAATGTCATATAATGTTGTATCACATTTTTCCTATTATTTAGTATCATATAACTTCATATACATTTTTATTCATTAATCCTTACATTGCTTAAATGCAAATTTAATATATCCATTAACCTCGAAAAATCTTAATTTTAGTATCATTGAGTTCAGAATTTTATTCTGGATATTTTAGTACCCGCCAACTAAAATTTTAGTACTAATAGGTTTACTCTCTAGGTGTTGACTTCCAATTATCATATAAATTCTTAAGGCCTATATGGGTACAAATAAAGTATATATATATATATATATATATTGTGTACTTTCCTCCTAGTGAAAACATATCCTAGTTTTGGTTCACATAATAAACTATCACTTTTATTAAAAATTACACTAGAAAATTTGTAATTCATAACTTTTATAACTATTTTGAATTGAAAAGAGGTAAAATGAATTTACTCAAAATGATGGATTTACACAATGTGGGTAGATTTTCTTTCCCCTATTTTCTTCCATTTCTTTTTCTTTTTTCTCATTCTTTTCTTTCTTCTTTTTCTTCTTTGTTCTCTTTTTTATTCGCTACTTTTTTCTCTCTTTCCCAGATGGGCTTGGTGTGAGCATGAATGAAATGAAGAACTCACACATATATATAGGGAAAGATTTGGGGTGGGTCCCATGCCATTTATTACAATCAAGATAATATGTATATATATTGTTTTTGGTTTTCTCATATTATACACCTCATCATCTTATGTTATTATCCTTTCATTTATTGATTTAAATATTTATTTGTTTTTTTTTTCACGTCCAACTCATCCTTTAATTAATCTATATATATATATGTACCTATTCTCTCGAGGATTTCAAAAGGTCCAATTGTCTTGGAGCGAGTTTTCTTAAAATACCAAAATGAGTCTGTTCTTTCTGAGGGAAAATTCGAAGGAGTACATGATCACTAATATCAAACTCAAGGATCTTCCTCCGGTTGTCTGCATAACTCTTCTGTCAATCCTGAGCTGCCTTCATGTTCTTACGGATCTGTTAAATTTTCTCATTTTTCTCCTATACAAAAATAGGGCCAAAAAATGCTATGTTACCAACCTCGGCCCAACAAGCTGGCGATTAGCAAGGTCAACCATGCCAATACTCGCCTGGTAGCTGTTATTATATGCAAACTCACACAATGCTAAATAATCCTCCCGATTGCCGCCAAAATCAAGAACACATGCATGGAACATATCCTCCAAAATCTGGATCATTCTCTTAGATTGACCATTGGTTTGTGGATGGAAGGTTGTGCTCAAGTTTGTTCTAGTCCCCAACTGACTCTGCAAGTTCTGCCAAAAATGAGATATAAATCGAGCATCTCTATTAGACATAATAGGCACTGAGATCCCATGTAATCTCACGATCTCACAAATATATAATCGATTCAACCTCTCAATCGAATCTCTGGTATGAATCAAAAGGAAATGCACGGACTTAGTGAGTCTGTCCACAATGATTCAAATAGTATCATGTCTCTGTCGAGTTCGGGGTAACCCAATCACAAAGTCCATGGTAATGTGCTCCCATTTCCACTAAGGAATAGCCAAGGGCTATAGTAAACCACCATATATCTCTAGGGCTCAGCCTTAACCTGCTAGCATGTGTCACATTTCTGATGAAGGCCGCAATATCTCACTTCATCCCCGACCACCAATAAGTATGTAGAACATCATGATAAATCTTATTGGTGTCTGGATGAACGGTATAGCTCGAGCGGTGCAGCTTTGCTAGCACTCCTTGTCTCAGGTGAGGGTCATCTAGTACCTACAATCATCCCTTGAACCTTAATGCACCATCACTGTCAATCGACCACTCCACACGAGAGCTGTCATCTGCACTCTCTCGGTGCATCACATAATCAACGTTATAAGGATGCACATCTATGATCTCAACAAGCAACACCAGTTGGGCTTTCATCTGTGCACTAACTCTGGTCTTAGTTGAAGTCTCATGGATACTCATCACAGTCGCATAATCAATCATCCTCCACTTTTGAGACATATGTCTAGCCACACAAATAGTCTCGACCCATACTCTGCTCAGAGCATCAGCCACTACATTGGTTTTCTTGGGATGGTACTCAATGGTAAAGTTATAATCCTTAAGTAGCTCCATCCATCTCCTTTGCCTGTTGTTTAAATCACTTTGAGAAAACAAATGCTTGAGGCTCTTATGATTAAAACAAAACATAAATTGCTCACTATACAGATAGTGTTGTGACATCTGGAGCGCAAACATTGCTGCTGCCAGTTTTAAATCATAGACGGGATAATTTCTCTCATGTGCTTTCAACTGTCGTGAGGCATAAGAAATTACTTGGTCACCCTGCATCAGCACACACCCAAGGCTTGTCTCACATGCATTTGTATAGATCACCAACTCAAAGCTGGTTTAGGTAGCACAAATACTAGTGCGGATGTCAAATAATGCTTCAGCTTAAGAAAGCTTCCTCACACTTATCTATCCATACAAAGGGCACATCATTTTGGGTAACTTTCATCATAGGTGCAGCAATCCTCGAGAAATTTTGCACAAATCTATAATAATAGCCTGCCAAACCCAAGAAACTACAGATCTGCGTCATTGTGGTAGGTTTGGACCTACTGATAATAGTCTCGACCTTAGTCGAATCAGCATAAATACTTTTGGCTCCTACCATGTGGCCTAAAAATGAAACTTCTATCAACTAGAACTCGCACTTGTTAAACTTAGCATACAAACGATGATATCGAAAAGCCTGCAGTGCGATCCTCAAATGTTTAGCGTGTTCTTCCCTAGTCTTCGAGTAAATAAGAACGTCATCAATAAAAATAATGAAAAAAGAAGTGAAATAGGGATAAAAAACTGTTTACCTCAGGTCCATGAATATCGCAAGGGCATTTGTCATGCCAAATGGCATGACTAAGAACTCATAATACCCATAACGAGTCCGAAAGGCTATCTTTGGTACATCCTCTTCCATAACCCTTTGTCGATGGTACCCAAATCTTAGATCTATCTTTGAAAACACAGTGACACCTCTAAGTTGGTCAAACAAGTCATCAATGTGCAAGAGAGGGTACTTATTCTTTATTGTCACCTTGTTCAACTATCAATAGTTGATACGCAAACAGAGGCTCCCATCTTTCTTCCTCACAAACAACACCGAAGCACCCCAAGGTGACACACTAGTGGTAATAACCCTTACTCATTAATTCTTCTAATAGGACCTTCAGTTCCTGCAATTCCTTAGGCGCCATTCGATAAGGAAAGATCAAAATGGGTTGTGTCTCTATAATAACCTCAATAATGAAATCGATTTCCCACTTAGGAGGCAAGCTGGGTGATTCCTCTGAAAACACATCAAAAAAATCTCTGACAATAGGAGTCTCATCAATACTCGTCCATAAAGGTCCCTCATCTATGGTGCTTAGACTAGCTAGAGTATCAATCTCATTCTGAGTCATCATTCTACCTTGGGTTCTTGACTTGTCAAAAGCACTACCCTGAAAAATAATAACGGGTTTCCCTAATATTTGAAATACCACCTTCTTTGCAAAACTGTCGACATGCGCATGATAAGCGACTAGCCAATCTATCCCAAGTATAGCGTCAAACTCTAGGCACTCTAACACTTGAAGGTCAACAATGGTCTCAAAGTCCCCTAACCTCAACACACAACCCTCACAAATCAGATTAGGGTAAATGTGTTCTGCGGTTGTAGTACTCAACATGAGCCAGGTAAGTGCCCTAAGAGATCTAAATCTCAATCTATCTACGACATGTCCAGAGATAAATGATAGGGTAGAGTCAGCATCAACCAACACATATAAGGTAAAATCTAAAATAGAAATTGTACCTTCTACCAAAGTCATGGTAGCCTTTGAGTCAAGCTAGGTGATTGACTGTGCTCTCCCTCGAGTAACAGTAGTGGTGGGTACACTAGAAGATAAAACAAGCATAGGGCAATCATATCATTTGTGGCCTGACTGACCACACTTGAAACATATAATCTGACATCCTTGCTTTGCCTAGTAGGTCTGGCCTTGGCCATAGCCTCTATGTCCTAAATCTCTACCTTGACCTCAACCTCTACCTTGTGCTCCATACTGAGTTGGTGGTTGTCCCATTCGCTGGTAAGTCTGGATTGGGGTGGCAATAATCGGGATTACATGAGATGGCTGACTCTGCTCCCCTTTAGACTGTCCCCCCTGAATATTTCCTCTTCTTAGGGTATCTACCTGCTTTGGGTCCACCATGATAAGCACCCTGAGTCAATGACTGGGGCTATAACTCCAATTGCGTCTGGACAATGGCAACCTCTATTCTCTGGACCATCGGGCACTCATCTTTACCATCTATCTCAAACTATAGCACTTGCCTCTGAATGGTCTCGAGGGTGGCCTCACCAGAAGTCGATGTCGCCTGCCTAATATTGGCCTTCATCCGTCGATGGAAGAATCCTATTCTCTCCCTTAAGTTATCCACTAATTTGGGCGCATAAGCCTCCAGTCAGAGAAATTTGTGGGTATACTCCCTTACTGGCATGTCCTCCTATCATAGGGTCAAAACTCCACCTTGTTATGCTCGCTCGCTGTTTTAGGAACATAAGCACTCAAACGTAATTTCCAAAAATGGGCCCATGAAGTAATCTGCCCCTCTATAGTCCAATTCCACTAGATTACAACTTCATCTTCAAGCATATGTGTAGCAAAGAGTACTCAGTTCTTCTTTGACAACTTCAACGTCTCTGCGTTCTTTTCAATATTGAAAAGAGGCGATCATGAGTAGCCTCATCTCCTTGTCTCACCGAGGCTACCTCTGCGTGGTCTACAATCTTCTCATCCGCTTCGCTCTTATGTACAACTGGTGCAGGGCATACTATTGGCTCGACCCTCTATCTCTCAGCCTCAATGCTATCCAATCTCTCCCTTAATAAGGCTGTCTAGGCCATTGTAACCTCAGTAAATGCCCTAATCATAGCCTCAAGCTTCTGTATAGGGTCCTCAAACTGAATTAGAGATGGTGGTGGTGGCATTGGCTCCTGGCTCCGGGATCCTACGTGGTCTCCCATAGTGAGGATGCATTTTGGTTTACATAAAATGTTAAGCTTCCATTATTTCTAAGATTAAGTAAACCATAACTTTAAATGCTCGTAACAAAAGATAACTACACGTTAAGGTAACTATCTCCAAGTGATACTCTAATTCACAAGGTTCAAATTCTAAGTCGTAAAACTCACTAACTCCCAATGACAGTCAAATTCCCCTCATGATATGACCGCTCTCACTCGGTTCCTCTTCCTGTCAATCAAAAATTAGAAAGTTTTTGTCCATAATTTTGCTATGCTACTCTGAATCATTCCTAAGGTTTTCCTAACTTGTGCGATTACTCTGAGGTTCCCTAGGTCAACAACAATTGTTATTCCTTATTTGAAAAAACCATGCTTTGATGCCAACATTGTTGGAACCCCTTCTCTAGGGTGAAGGGCGAACCAACCGGCACAATGCCTTGACAAACCCATTCGCAAGCCGAGCTTGCCAAAACATTTTTAAGCCTCCTTTACACCTCATATACAACATCATTAGAGTAATCACAATAGTTGCAGAAGTAACTAAAACAAATAATTGCAATAGAATTTTAAGTTAAACAAAAGTTAACTATATACACAGTCTCCTAAATGTAGCAATAGCAAAAATATCTAAGTCAAAATATTTACAATGACCATCTTACCCCTATATATGATACTAGCCGACAAAATAGTGAGTTGCGTAAAGAACCTGCCAAAATAAATCGATAATGTTGCTTTATGCTACAGTCACCTTTTTTCCTTTATCCGTGGTAGAAGAACCTAAAATGTTAAGAGTAGTGAGTCAATTTGTCCATGGTGGCTCAATGAGTAATGTAGTCTTATCTATAACTTAGAACAAGAATTCTATAAAACAATGTCATGTATGCCAAAACAATAATAATAATAATGTGAATGATTACAATAGTTAACGAATGCTAAATCCACAATGGAGTCATGGACCTTCCATTTTGAGAATGATTTTAATGCTGAAAACAAATGTTGGCTCTCAATGCACAAACATTCTCTAGCCAGCAGTGAAGTTCTTTCCCTAGTAATACTCATGTGAACCCACATAACTCGGAGTAGAAAAGAACTATAAGGTCCAACCCACCCATCTAGCTTTACTATTATAATTGAAGAGAATGACAATTCTGAAAAGAGTGGACCAACACAATCCATTGAGATAGAGAAGAGGGAGCCTAAAAGAAAAACAAATGTGAGAACTCTTGGAAGAACTATTCAAGGTAGCAAACACATTGAACCTCTAACACTAACCTTTTCTTAGAAATTTCAAAAGAGGAAATTGGATGAATAGTTTTCAATGTTCTTGTAAAAGTTCAAGAAGATTCACATTAACATCCCATTTGCAAATGCATTACAGCAGTTGCCCAACTATGCGAAGTTCATGAAGGAGATTATGTCTAGAAAGTGAAAACTGGAAAACTTTGAAACAATGAAGCTTATAGAGGAATGCAATGCCATCCTTTAGAAAAAGCTTCCTCAGAAATTAAAAGATCCAGGAAGCTTTACTATTCCAAGTAAGATTGGCTCAAGAATCGTTGAAAAAACACTTTGTGACTTGTGAGCGAGTATCAACCTTATGCCCATGTCAATATGCATAAGATTGGGGATGTAAGAGATCAAATCCACCATCATTACTCTTCAGCTTGTTGACAAATATATTACTTGTACATGGGGCATCATTGAAGATGTGTTAGTAAAGGTGTTGCCTACTTTATGGGCACACTTTTGAATGGCTAAAGAGATGCAAAAACACATTCTTTAGATGATTACTTAACAATATGCAACATAACCCTAGACATAAAGTAAACGATGCGACAAATTATAAGTGTAACTAGGGTGAATAGTGTAGCAAATACAAGTAATAACTTGGGGAGTACCAAGGTCGAACCACAAAGATTGCGACAGATTACTAAAACTAAGGTTTCCTACTTGTGATAAAACAAGAAAATAAAAAGAATGAGATAATGATAATATTTTTATAATGTAGGAATAACAATAAGATAGAAAAGTTAGGACATTAGAGTAGGCCCAATCCTTCCTACTCTTAGTCCTTCTTGAGAAAAATAATTAGAGATAGAAATAACTAATGACCTTTTCTATCCACAAAGATGAATCTTTGAGCCCAAATATATTAAAAGGTAATGTTCTCCCAAAATAGGTATTTGTAATAAAAAAAGTAGAGCAGTATTAAAGTTCTAATATGTGCGAATGAAAAATGTAAATCCTAAGTATGTGAAATACGTAATATAACACATCAACAAAAACTACAAAATGTCATACTAAGATGAAAATGAAATACCTTGATCTTTCATTGGATTTTGCAAAATCAACTATACAAAATACATGATATAATGTATGAAGTTTAATGGAAAATCTAACAAAAGCATGAGAGAACACATGTCAAGTGAAATTAAATACAAGTGTTACCAAAGAATTTCCAAGAGAAGGTGGAGACGGTTTCCTCTTAGCCCTAACAAAAGAAATAGCCTTTCATGAGCTTGAAAGATAAGGAAAAACAAAAATAAAAGAAATGAAGAGTTGAAGAATGGGAAATAGGGAGAACTTTAATGTGATCAAGGGAGAAAATAAAAAATGGGATGCCTTTCAAGTGTGGATTTGAGAGGTTCACATGGATGTTCCAAGGAGATGATAGACTAATAGGAAATGGCCTGAAGTTCATGTGGATGAATGGTGTAAGTGGCTCATTGTTTCCCACCTTTCTTGAGAAATTCAAAAAGTAAGAAGCATGGGAAAGGGTGACCAATTCGAATAAAGGGGGATGGTGGTGTCTTTATATGTCTTGGCATGTAAGTTCTTGGAAAGACTAACTTTGGTTCCCCCATAAATTTAAACTCATCCCTTAAATTATTCTCAGGATCCACATCAAGGAATGGTGGGTGATGAAGATGTCTTGAGATGTGGGTTCCTCGGAAGACAACTTGACTAGTTATTATCAACTTTTGTTCCCTCATAAATTTAAACTCATCCATTAGATTATTCTTGGGATCCACAAGGAATTGTGGATGATGAAGATGTCTTCATGTGTCTTGAGATTCTTCCAACTTCCATTTGACCATTGACGCTTCTCGAGATTTGCATTATCTTCACTTTAATGATGGATGAATGAGATGGCACAAAGTGTCATGAATCTAAATAGGGTGATGTCTACGCAACTTTGACGATCTCGAGGCTCTTAATCTCACATGCTCCATTGCTATTAATTTCACATTAAATTTTCATTCTTACAATTTCAACAATATCGTGTAATGAGAAATTAATTATAATTGAATTATATAATGTGTGTAATATATTACTTCCTTAAAAACATATGAATTTATATAAAAAGAAGTTAAATATATTTTATAATTAAGTATTAAATAATGAGCCTTAAAATACGATAATGTCCAATGATAAGATAATAAATTTAATGTTAAAATGAATATTATCAACACCCCCACCTTAGTTTCTGCTAGTCCCTAGGCAAATAAAAGAGACAAAAAATGAAAAAAAAATTAAGGAAAAGAAAAGAAAAAAAACTACAATAGATAAGAAAATTATTTCAAATTGCAAAAAAAAAAAAAAAATCCACAAAACGGTAAGTACCCATACCCCCACCTTAAAAATTTCATTGTCACCAATGAATTTGAAAGCATAAATGCACATATAATGGATTACATAAGAATAAAAAGGAATGAAAGGTATTACCTGAGATTTTGTTGTTCACATTTCAACAACATATCACACGAGAGATATTAAACGTGATAATTAGGGTCTTGGAGAAGCATGCAAGTGGTCACTTGGGCAAAGTAATCAAGATAAGGCTTAAGTCTTTGGCTATTGACAATAAATATGTTACCTAATTTAGAGTTCTCAATCTCAACAGAGCCATACAAGGCAACATGGCGAACAATGAATGGACAAGTCCACTTTGACTTGAGCTTACCAGGGAAGAGACGGAGTTGAGAGTCATAAAGTAAAACTTTTTGTCCTGGCTCAAAAGACTTTCTAAGAATGCTTTTATCGTGAAAAAAAATTTCATTTTTTCTTTGTAAAGTTTAGCATTCGCATAAGAATCTCTTTTAAGCTCATCAAGTTCATTAAGTTGGAGCTTTTTTTAAGCTCCAGCTTTTTCTACGTCAAATTTCATGGTTTTAATGGCCCAATAGGCTTTATGTTCAAGTTCCATAGGGAGGTGGCATGTTTTCCCAAATATCAAACGGTAAGGCAACATCCCCAAAGGAGTTTTATAAGTAGTCCTATAAGCCCACAGTGCATCAGTTAGTTTCAAAGACTAGTATTTACGATCTAGGTTTATAACATTTTGCAATATATTTTTTATCTCTCAATTGGAAACTTCAACTTGACCACTTGTTTGAGGCTAATAAGGAGTCTCAACCTTATGCATAAAGCCATACTTACGCATTAAGGCTTCAAAAGGTCTATTGCAAAAGTGTGACCCCCATCACTTATTATGGCCTTAGGGGTCCCAAATCTTGATAAAATATTTTCTTTCAAGAACTTGAAGACCACTTGATGGTTATTTTCCTTACAAGATATGGCCTTAATACATTTGGATACATGATCAACAGCCACAAGTATATAAATATTACCAAAAGAGAGAGGAAATTGACCCATAAAGACTATAACCCAAATATCAAATATGACAATAACAAGTATAGGGATAAGGGCATCATATCAAATATGTCACAAGACTTACAAAATATATGGGCATCATGAAATTGTGAGGGCCAATAAAATCCACATTGCAAAACATAAAAGTAGTATTTTTTCCAAAAAAAATGACCACCAAATTTAGCAGAATGACAAAATGTTAAAATAGAATAATGTTCATTTTTAGGGACACACCTCCCAATGATTTGGTCAAGGCAATATTTAAACAAATAGGGTTCGTCCCAAAAGAATTTGGTTACCTCGCCATAAGACTTTCTTTTGTCTTGAGAGGTCCAGTGAGAAGAAATATGACCAATAACTAAATAATTTGCAATGTCTACATATCATGGTGTATGGGAAATGGTAAATAATTGTTCATTAGGAAATGTCTCTTGAATAAGCATAGTCCTATAACAAATATCTAAGATAAGTCGAGATAAACGATCAGTGACTATATTTTCTGAACGTTGTTTGTCTCTAATTTCTAAGTCAAACTCCCAAAGTAAAAGGATCTACTTAACAAGGAAAGGTTTGGTGTCTTTTTTAGATAAAAAATATCGTAAGGCAGCATGATCAATATAGATGATGATTTTGGACCCTAAAAGATATGACCTAAACTTGTCTAAGGCAAAAACTACTGCTAGTAGCTCTTTTTCTATTGTAAAGTAGTTGATTTGAGCATCCTTGAGTGTCTTACTAGCATAGTATATGACGTGAGGTAATTTATTTTTTCTATAGCCCAAGTTGGCTCCTAAGGCATGATAACTAGCATCAAACATTACCTCAAATGGAAGTGTCCAATCTAGAGGTTGTATAACGAGGGAAGATGTCAATAACTCGTTAAGCTTAGTAAAAGCTTGATGGCATTAATTGTCAAAAACAAAAGGAGTCTCCTTAGAGGTTGTACAAAGGTGTTGAGATTTTGCTAAATTCTTTGCTAAACCTCCTATAAAAGGAAGCATGACCTAAGAAAGGTCTTATATCTTTAATGCTTTTAGGTGTTTGCAAATGATAAATGAGACTATGTTTCCAAGGACAATTCCCTTAGAAACCATAAAATGACATTTTTGCCAATTTAATATTAGTTGTTTTTCCTCACACCAAATTAGAACCAACTTTAAATGTTGAAAACATTCCTCAAATGTGTAACCAAAAATTTAGAAATCATCCATGTAAACCTCTAAAAATCATTCAACCATGTTAGAACATACACTTAACATGCACCTTTGGAATGTGACAGGTGCATTACATAAGCCAAAAGGCATACGCCTATAAGAAAAAGTTCCGAAAGGGCATGTAAATATTGTTTTCTCTTAGTCTTCAAGAGCAATTTCAATTTAATTATATCAAAAATAACCATCCAAGAAGGAATAGTACGAATGTCCAATCAATCTCTCGAGGATCTGTTCAATAAAAGGAAGTGGGAAGTGGTCCTTTCTAGTAACTGAATTTAATTTTCAGTAGTCTATACAAACTCTCCAACTAGTTGTTTGTCAGGAAGGAACTAATTCATTACATTCATTTGGGACTACTGTAATCTTGGACTTCTTAGGGACCACTTGGGTAGGACTTACCCATTGACTATCGGAGATGAGGTAAATGATACTGACATCAAGCAACTTCAGCACTTAAGCTCGTATTACATCTTTCATGTTTGGGTCAAGTTATCTTTGCCTTTCACATGTAGGTTTAGCATTATCCTCAAGCTGGATCCTATGAGTACAAATGGTAGCACTAATTCCTTTTTTGTCAGATATGGTTCATCCTAAGGCTAACTTATGCTCCTTAAGAACTCGTAAGCGACTATCCTCTTGCTCATTAGCAAGTGCAAAAGATACAATGATTGCAAAAGTTTGATGTTGACACAAGTAAGCATATTTCAATTCATCAGTTAAAGGCTTGAATTCAAACTTAGGAAACTCTAGAGATGATGGGGTGGGTTTGGTTTCACTTATGGGTAATGGTTCAAATTTGGGTTTCTACCTATTAGTTTCCAAAGAGGGTCAGGCCTTTAAAAGTGAATTTGCTTCTTCAATGAATTGGTCATCTTCTTCAAGGTCTTTAAAAAGGGCCAAATAAGTTTCTACGAGATCCTTGTTCAATAACTTAGAGAGATTGGCTTGAACAATTATATCAATTAAATTAACTTCTTGGACATTATCTTGTTCATTTGGAAGTTTGCAACCATTAGAAATATTGAATTCTACATTCATATTTTCGAAAGATAGTTTCGTAACCCTATTATGACAATTTATTAAGGCATTAGAGGTAGCCAAGAATGGTCTTTCCAAAATTATAGGAACTTGAGCACTCAAATTATTAACTGCTTGGGTGTCCCAAAAAATAAAGTTAATTGGGAAATAATGTCTACTTGAATGAGTACATCTTCAACTATGACATGAGGGGTTTTAATGGAATGATTAGCAATTTGCAATGTCACTTGGGTAGGTTTAATCTCACCTAAACCTAATTGTTCGTACACCGAGTAAGGTAGCAAATTTATACAGGCCCCTAAATCAAGTAATGCTTTCTCAATCCAATGATCTTCTATCATACAAGATATGGTAGGGCAACCTGGATCTTTATAATTAGGGAGAGTATTTTGTTGCAAGATTGAACTAACTTGCTTAGTGAGAAAAGCTTTCTTTTGAACATGCAACTTTTGTTTAATAGTACAAAGATCTTTAAGAAATTTGGCATATGAAGGCACTTGTTTAATTGCATCAAGCAAAGGAATATTAATTTTCATTTGTTTAAAAATCTCAAGAATTTCATTATTTTGGACAATTTTCCTTTCTTTCACCAACCTTTAAGGAAATGGATGTGCTAATTGACAAGGCATTGGATTGGGGCTCGAAGTTGGTTCTTTTTTACTTTTAGCATCCTCAATTTCTAATGGTTCCTTAGGTTTAGTCTTAATTGTTTTATCTATATTCTTCTAATTGCTAAGGGTTGTAATGGAATTCACTTGCTCATGATTGGTATTGGAAGTATTTAGATCATGATTGCTTGAGCTACCTACCTCAAATTGGCCTTTTGGATTAGGCATGAGTTGAGAAGGGAAGGTTCCTTTGTCCCTAGCTTGAAGGCTAGTGTTAAGTTGGCTCACTTGGACTTCTATCCATTGGATAGCTTGTTTCATGGCTTGATTCTCTAAAGCTTGGGCTTGAATAAATTGACTCAAGATTTCTTCCAAGGACTTACTTGGCTTATGAGATTGATTATGTGATGGTATTATGGGCTGCTAATATCCTTGCCCACTAGCTTGTCCTTGCCTCCAACTAAAATTTGGGTGGTTCCTCACATTTCGAGTTATACATATTAGGTAAGGAGGATTTTCAAAAGGCCTTTTATGTGTATTTAAAACATTAGCTTACTTATGGATTACACTTTGTAAAGTGGGAATACTTGGACACTACTTAGTCTCATGAGAGTTTTTCTCACATATGACACAACTTTTCAACCTTTTTATCTTTAATCTTTAAGGCTTCAATTGCTCTAGTGAGAATAACAATTTTGGCATTTGATTCAAAGTTATCTTCGTGAATGTGGTAAATGCCTCCGTTTGAAAGATTAACTTTCTCACTAGGTTTGTCTATCTTACTCTTTTTCCAAGATTGTGCATTCTTTGCTAAGTTCTCTAGAAATTCCCAAGTTTCATTGGGTCCTTTCATGAGAAAGTCTCCATTACTCATGGTCTCTACAAGTTGCAGCATTGACGGTGCAAATCCATTTAAGAAAAATCTTATGAGGTTTGGTACACTATAACCATGATGGGAGCATTTTCTAAGTAAATATTTATATCGCTCCCAATGTTAGAAAAATGTTTCATTCTCTTTCTGAGAATGAGTCATGATAGCTCTTTTTAATGCATGGGTTTTTTGGGTTGGGAAATTTTTTTTAAGAAACTCTTGGGCCATATTTCCCCATGAAACAATGGATCTTGGTCTTAAGGAATGAAGCCATAACTTAGCATTTTCTTTAAGAGAAAAAGGAAAAAGTTTAAGTGTCATTGTGTCCTCATTCACATTTTGATAGTGAAGAGTGGCACATAGTTCTTCAAACCCTTGAAGATGAAGGTAAGGATCCTTTGACTCTAGGCCATGAAAAGTTGGAAGCAAGTTTAATACACTTGGTTTTATCTCAAAATTATGCCTTTGGTTGTAAGGAAATACTATGCACGAAGGTGCACTAGTCCTAGTTGGTTGAAGGTAGTCTTTGAGAGTTTTAGGTTCATTTCTTTCAATATTTTGGTCTTCACTTAAATGTCCCAGATCTCCTAAGTTGATTCCATTCATTAACATGGTTCGTGAATGAGTCAATTCTATACTAGGTGTATTGGTGTAGTCTACAATGTGAGCTTCAAGTTGATGTTCGAATAATTGGTCTAAAACTTCTTCAAGTGCTAGTTGATCCCTTTGCAACCTATTTGTATGATCACATACCCACGTGCTCATTCAACCAGGCTAATAATGTGGTAATCACTTTTGATGTAGTCAAGGTTAGAGCCTTAGTGCACAAGTTCAACTTTTAAATCACTCAATAGGGGTACACATCCCCAACACCATACATCCAAAAAATTAATAAAAAAATTAAAAATAAAATTAAAAAAATCACACTAACATGAAATATTAGCAAAATGTGGTTGTGTGCTCATAAAAGTGTTAAAAAATAAATAAACTAACAACAAAGGCCTAAAATATGAGATTCTACAAACAACATAAGCTAGTAATTTAAAACATAGAGTAAATCTTACAGTGGAGCCCTGGAAAAAAATATTCTCATACAAGTGTGAGTAATTTACATTACCCCTCACCGTGATCACTCACACTTGGGAGCTAAATATTTGAAGTAAATTACAAATCATTCCCTCACAACACTCAAAATTACAAGGTTTTAAGAGGAAATACAAGTAAATAAAAAAAAATAAAGAGAAGCAATAACCAGAAAAAAAAAAAGATAAAGACAAATGTAGCAATCCCTTGTTCTAGACACCAATTTCCAATCCTCAGCAATAGTGCCAAAAACTTGTTGCTTACTTTGTTTGCACACTTTTGAATTTCTAAAGAGATGCAAAAATGCATTCTTTAGATGATAACTTAACAATATGCAACACAAATAAACCTTAGACATAAAGTAAATAATGCAACAAATTAGAAGTGTAACTAGGGTGAATAGTGTAGTAAATACAAGTAATAATTTCGACAGTCCCAAAGTTGAACCACAAGGATTAGGATGGATTTCTAAAAGTAAGGTTTGCTACTTGTGATAAAACAAGAAAAATAAGAAAGAATGAGATAATGTAATTTTTTGATAATGTACGAATAACAATAAGATGGAAGAGTTAGGGCAATAGAATAGGCCCAATCCTTTCCTCTCTAGGTCCTTCCTGAGTAAAATAATTAGGGATAGAAATAACCAATGAGTTTTTCTATCCGCAAAGGTGAATCTTTGAGCCCCAATATATTAAAAGGTAATGTTCTTCCAAAAGAGGTACTTATAATAAAAAAGATGGAGGAAAACTAAAGTTCTAATATGTGTGAATGACAAATGTGAATTCTAAGTATGTGAAATATGTGATATAACGCATCAAAGAAAATTACAAAATGTCACACTAAGATAAAAATGAAATATTTCGATCTTTCATTAGATTTTGCAAAATCAACTATATAAAATACATGATATAATGTGTGAAGTTTAATACAAAATCTAACAAAAGCATGAGAGAACACATGTCAAGGGAAATAAAATAAAAGTGTTACCAAAGAATTCCCAAGAGAAGGTGGAGAGGGTTTCCTCTTAGCCCTGACAAAAGAAGCCTTCCATGAACTTGAAAGCTAAGGAAAAATAAATAAAAGAAATGTAGAGTGGAGAAATGGGAAATAGGGAGAGCTCTAATGCAATCAAGGGAGAAAATGAAAAATGGGATGCCTCTCATGTGTGGATTTGAGGGATTTATATAGATGTTCCAAAGAGATGATGGACCAATAGGAAATGGCCTAAATGTGATGCAGATGAATGGTGTAAATGGCTCATTGTCTCCCACCTTTCTTGAGAAATTCAAAAGTAAGAAGCATGAGAATGGGTGACCAATGCAAATAAAGAGGGATGGTGGTGTCTTTATGTGTCTTAGCATGTAAGTTCTTGGAAAGACCAACTTTGGTTCCCCCATAAATTTAAACTCATCCCTTTATTATTCTCGAGAACCACACAAAGGAACAATGGGTGATGAAGATGTCTTGAGATGTGGGTTCATGGGAAGACAACATGACTAGTCATTATCAACTTTTGTTCCCTGATAAATTTGAACTCATCCATTAGATTATTTTCAAAATCCACAAGGAATGGTGGTGATGAAGATGTCTTTATGTGTCTTGAGATTCTTCCAACTTCCATTTTGACCATTAATGCTTTTCGAAGTTTGCATTATCTTCACTTTAATGATGGATGAATGAGATGGCGCTGCATGTCATGAATCTAAACAAGGTGATGTCTAGGCAACTTTGATGATATTGAGACCGCTAATCTCACATGTTCCATTGTTATTAATTTCTTATTAAATTTTCATTCCTACAATTAAAATAATATCGCATGATGAGAAATTAATTATAATTGAAGTATAATGCATGTAATATATTTACTTCCTTAAAAATAAATGAATTTATATAAAAAGAAGTTAAATATATTTTATAATTAAATACTAAATAATGAGCCTTAAAATACCATAATGTCCAATTATAAGATAATAAATTTAATGTTAAAATGAGCATTATCAAAAGGTTGATAAGTTCATCTTCCCAGTGGATTTTGTTACTCTAGATATGGGAAAAGATGGGGAAATACCACTAATTCTTTGGAGGCCCTTTCTAAATACTGGCCATGCACTTATTGATGTACATAAGGGCAAGCTTGCTTTGAGAGTGAATGAAGAGCAGCTGGTCTTCAACCTCTACAAGTTTATGCAATTTCCAAGTAACTTACATGAATGCAAGAGGGTGGATGTGATAAATTCTTGCATTGTTGAAGTGGTGGACAAATTCAGCTCTCAAAATGATGTGGTTGGGTGTATTTCTCACTCTATTTCACTTCCCAACCCATGACTAAAGATGAGAGATGAATGCTCTAGCGTTGGAAGCTTCCTAAGCCACATAGCACAAACACTCATTTATCTGATCCCTCCCAATTTGAAGTTTCTTAAGAAGTTCCTAAGGCTGTTGGTTTGAAACCTATTCCTGATCATTTAAAGTGCGCTTATTTGGGTAGAGCCCCATCCTTGCTAGTCATTATCTCTTCTTCCTTGACTTCTATTCAAGAAGAAAAGCTACTATGTGTGCTCTGGGAACATAAGTCCATTATGGGGTGGACAATTGAAGATATACAGGGCATTAGTCCTACAATATGCACGCACAAGATTCTTATGGAGGAATCGCATAGACCTATAGTAGAGCATCAGTAGAGACTTAATCTTATCATGAAGGAAATGGTCATGAAAGAAATGATGAAGTGGCTAAAAGGTAGTATTATATAACTGTCTCAAATTCATAGTGGGTCAATCCTATTCATGCGGTGTCAAAGAAGGGAGGAATCACTATGATTACAAATGATAAGGGCAAGGCCATTGTTTCTAGAACTACTACAAGGTGGCAAGTCTACAATGATTATAGAAATCTAAACAAAGCCACAAGAAAGGACCATTTTCCTTTGCAATTTGTGGATCAGATGCTAAACTGCATTGCAAGGCATGATTTCCATTGCTTCATGGATGGGTATTCCAGCTATAATTAGATCTCCATTGCTCCAAAAGATAAAAAAAAAACCACCTTTACTTGCCCTATGGTGCCTATGCATTTTGGAGGGTGCCCTTTGGTTTGTGTAATGCACCGGCTACTTTTTAGTGGTGCATGATGGCTATATTTGCTAATATGACAGAAGCCATTATGAAAATTTTCATGGCTGACTTCTTAGTGTTTGGTGCTACATTTGACAGATGTCTTGTCAATTTAGAGAACGTTTTATCTCATTGTGAAGAGAAAAACCTAGTCCTAAATAGGGAGAAATGTCATTTTATGGTTTGATAGGGCATAGTTTTGGGGCATAAAGTCTCAATTGGAGGACCAAAGGTGGACTGTACCAAAATTGAAGTGATTGATAACTTGAAACCCCCTACATTAGTTTGGAAAGTTCGTAGTTTCTTGGGCCATATGGGGTTCTATCGCTAATTCATTAAGAATTTCTCTCAATATTGTTCGCCCTCTATGCCATCTATTATAGAAAGAAGCTGAGTTTGAGTGCCTTTAGGCATTTACTATACGTAAGAAGGTACTCATGTCTACTATTATGTCTACTCTTGTTTGGGGAAAACCCTTTGAGATCATGTGTGATGCTAATGATTATGCTATTGGAGCTATTTTGGGACAAAGGAGTGACAAGCTGTTTCGCGCTACCTATTATGCAAGTGAAACACTCGATGATGCATAGAAAAATTACACTACTACTGAGAAAGAGCTACTAGTGTTGTATTTGCTTGCAACAAATTCAGAGCTTATATTGTAGGTTCCCATGTCACAATGTTTACCAATCATGCTGCAATACTTTATCTCTTTGCTAAGAAGGGTGCCAAGCCTCACCTTATTCAACGGATCCTTCTACTCCAAGAATTTGACATTGAAATCAAGGTTAAAAAGGGTTCATAGAATGTGGTAGCTGACCATTTATCTCATCTCCCTAGGGAAATTGTTGATGACCCAATGTGCATTGTTGAATTAGTCCCTAATGAACAACTTTTGACAATCATGGACCGTCCACCATGGTATGCTAATTTTGTTAACTACGAGCAATAGGTAAAGCTCCACTAGATCTATCAAGTGCTTAGCTTAAGCACTTCATACAGGAAGCTAAGTTTTACTTAAGGGATGATCCATTTTTCTATCATCGATGTGATAAGATCATTCGTTGATGCATTCTTGATGACGAAATTTAGAAATTCTTACATGACTATCATGCCTTTCCTTATAGCGACGATTATAGTCACCAAAGAACTGCTTGACGTGTTCTTAAGAATGGGTTTTATTAGCCTACTATGCTTAAAGATGCTTATCAATTTGTGAAGACATGTGCAACATGCCAAAAGAAAGGAAATATCTCCAAGAAGAATAAAATGCCTCTGAATTCTTTTGTTGAGGTTGAACTCTTTGATGTATGGGGAATTAATTTTATGGGACCCTTCTTGCCATCCTATGGGAAGCAATATATATTGTTGGCTATGGATTATGTTTCTAAGTGGATGGAAGCCATAGTTACTGCAAAGAACGATGCCTAAGTAGTTCTTAAATTCTTGGACCACAACATCTTTTTGAGATTGGGCACACCCCGAGCTATAGTAAGTGATAGAGATACAGACTTCTGTAACCGCCTATTTAATAACTTTCTCACTAAATATAGTGTGCAACATAAGGTGGCCTTGCCCTATCATGCCCAAGCTAATGGGCAAGCAGAGGTTTAACTGCGAGATCAAGGCAATCCTTCAAAAAATAGAGGGAAAGAACCGCAAGGATTGGGCATTGAAGCTCAATAATGCATTATGGGCTTGTAAGACTGCCTTCAAAACTCCCATAGGCATGTCCCTTTATCAGCTATTGTATGGAAAATCGTGTCATCCACCATATGAGCTGTAGCACCAAGCTTATTGGGCAGTGAGAAAACTTAACTTTAATGTGCAAGCTTGTGGTGAGGATCAACTACATCAGCTTGTGGAGCTTGGAGAATTTCGGTGAGGAGCATTTGAAAATAACTGCATTTATAAGGAAAGGACTGAGAAATCGCACGATAAACTAATTGAGAAAGAAGGATTCAAACTAGACTAGCAAGTCCTTCTACTCAATTCCCGCTCGCGGTTATTTTCTGGAAAACTTAAGTCCCATTGGTCCAACCCATTTCTTGTTACACAAATATTTCCCTATGGAGTTGTTGAATTACAGAGTCCAGTGGATGAGCATCAATTCAAGGCTAATGTTCAAAGACTGAGGATCTTCTATGGAAGAACAAAGTAGAGCGCTGAATCTGTGACACTAAAAGACTGATAATTCGTATCTACATCGAGCTAACGACATTAAACATAGGCTTAAAGGGAGACAATCCACTTTGTTCCATTTTCTTTTAGCCTTTCTTTTATTTTTGTTATGGTTCTCTTTTTACTTCCTAGATGGCATGCCTTAAAAAAAACAAAAGAAAGTATTGGTTACTGCGGTAACTAGGTGAGGTATTTGAAACGAATGCGTTACCGCAGTAGTCAGAACCAATTTTTTTGCACACAGTATGTTACCATGGTAGACTACCGGCATAAATAGCAATGTCATTTGGCCATTACTAGGTAGCCTACTATGGTAATGGCACAATTGTTTAAAATTTTGAAATTGCAGATTTACATTACTGCCGTAGTGAATTCACTACACTGATAATTTTGTTGTTTTAACGGAAAAATCAGCCATTTTTTTCTCATTTCGCATACGAGTTTTGGTTGGAAACATCCCACATTCCTTTTGGTCTCTCTTGCATTTATCATCATCCATCCATTAGAATGTGAGTAAATTTATTTGTTTCTTGTGTTTCCTTTCATTTTGATGCTTATGTATAGTTTTTCTTCCATAATCATTGCATTATGAGTGTTTATTTAAAGTTTTATTCTATTATCATGTTATTGATTTGTTTTTCATTAGCTTTCAACGATTTTTAATTAACTTTGCATTGCAACCTCATTTTTATGCAAAAATTTGCCTATTTAATTCATTTTCTACACATTGAGCATGATCATTTCATTCCATCATTCTCCTGTGCCTTATTTTGACTATATTGGGTCCTACTATGCAATTAAATTATCCAAAATATACTATAGTTGTTGCCCATACTCTATGCTTACATGATTTTTCTATTTTGTCTTTGAAAACTTGATTGTAGCGCCCATAAAATGAAGAATGTGGCTTCTAAGCCAAAGCGAGCACCATAGCTGGCAGCCCCAAAAGATCAACTTTGCTTTAAGTCACCGGAGGCCAAGGTAAATGTTAGTTGCATAGCAGATTAATTATATTATACGTATTTTATGTATAATGTGCATTAATATAATAGAAAATGTAGTGTATTTACTTATATTTAGTATAATGTGCATTTA
>JAJIYU010005601.1:0-22161 GCA_030144865.1 Tinospora cordifolia
TCTATTTAGAATAACTGACCTTCTCGAATGAGATAATTCATCTCTCTTTCAATATTTAGCTTTACTAATGATAAGACTTACCAATTATCAACTTAACATATATATATATATTCGAAAACATATTTTGTTATTCAAGAACAATTTCAATCCAAAAATATGAGGCATTACTCACAATAACATTTTGCCCAATAACCTATCGATTGAGCTTTAAACATTTAGCATGACACCTACCGCCTAGGCTCTGAGACCACCTTTGTAACACTCCGCCTCCTTCCTGTGGGTCAGTAATAATTCTGGAAGGCATAATTACCACAATACCTCGAATTCTATAATCCGGCACATTTACGTCAAGTGCAAAACATCCACTAAATCATAAATGGCTACCCGAGAGGCTAGACGTTACTTTATCTCTTTCTCTCTCTTTTAGTATCTCTTTTCTTTTTGTCCCAACTCTATAAGACAATAATTTATATAGATTTCATAAAAATACTTTGAAACCTTTTGATAAAATAAATTAATATCTTTATTTGAAAATCAATTTCAATATTCAATAAGTACAAGGACCTTCAAGTTTATTTAATAAAACAACTTTGACTGAAAAGGAAACTAGGTCTAACATGTTCAATAAAACCAAAAAAAAGAAAACTCTGAATAAAATACTTCTCAGTCATCATGCTGCCTCTAATCACTGATTTCTTGAAATGTTAGAAAAGAAGGGGTCAGTGGATCATTAAAAATATTTAAATTATAATTTCAATCAAATAAAACACACATATCAAACACTCTCATAGATTAGATGATTTAAACAACTGTTTGTTTATTAGTTGACGTTAAGACCAAAAGAAACCCACCTAAATGTTTCAAAATCAAGGGAGTGAGGTCAATCCAAACGCTCAAACCCTTCATCCATGAAGTGGGGTTAATCCAAACGGTCAGTTCACTAATCGAAGAAATGGGGTCAATCCAAAGGTTCAGTTCTAAATTAAGAAAAATCAATATTCTAGGTTTTCCTCCTTCTTACTACTATGATTGTTCTGTGGGATAGTTAGGGAACGAAAGACTGCTAAGAAGATGGCTAGGAGAGTAAGAAAAGAAGAGAACTTGTGCTTGCTTGAGTGATAAGAATGAGGTGTTCATGTTAGGTTTATAAAGAGTCCAATTAGGTTGAGTTTAGAAAGTTTGGTGTTGTTTCCTTTATAAAAATCTTTTCTAAACTCTTATCCTTTTTATTTTATCTGTTTTCTATGTATAAGTATTAGTAAGTAATAGTTTTCGAAACACCCCATTTTTTAGAAACTTTACATAGTCATTTTGGAAACTTTACATAATTTTTTTCATGCAAGTTTTTACGTACTATTGCGATAGTGGAAATGCATTACCATAGTAACCAGAACCCAATATTTTCATTGGTCTTGCAAGATTTGAGCCATCATCTACTTGTGATGGAAACTAACAATTTTAGCCCACATAAGAAAAGCCCTTTCTTATTTGAGGTTTGGAAAAAAAAGGAACAAAAAATAAGACTATTATGAGAAGTACCAATATAATTATGGTCAACGTATCTCTATTGTTTAAGTCAGGAATGAGTAGGAAAAGCATAGTAGGGCTCCCAAGTGTGATGATATACATTTCTATTCATTATTTTTTTATTAAAAATGAACAAACATGTTTCAATAAAAAGAGGTTTCTTTTTTCTTTTAATGACATGGCAAACCAATTTGGATTCTTAAATTTTTTTGAATAAGAAACCAGCTTGAAATGAGATAATGATTCCTTTAAACAAAATAAAGCAACTGGCATTAGTTCGTAGAACTTATAAAAAGGAAATAGTTGCAGCGCAAAGTACTCTTATGAACCTACGACTTGGGTATACTTGCTCGATATAAATCGTCATGTTCTATGTAATAATTGAGCTTATTGCTTTTTACATTCTTATATTTGTAGAGTACATTGTGTATAAAATTGGTTATGATAGAGCTTTGTTTATTCATATTAAAAAAATACTCAAAGGGGAATTTTTTTTAGGGTGCTAAAGAATGGCATTGTCTCATTGAATTCTTAGAAACGATAGATTTGAAAAGCCTCTTACAGATGCTTTACGCCCAATTATTCCACATAATCCTTCCATGGTCTATATTATTAGATGTTGGTACAAAGTTAGTCAATGCTTATTTCTCAAATATTATAAGTACTTCTTCTTCTTTAAAAAAAAAGAAGTAAACCCACAAGCCTTCTACTTGCATGTGTCATCGCTCTTGAATTTTCCACAAAAGTTAACTCAAAATGTTTTATCTTAGGTGCAATGTCCTTTGAAATATTATCGTTTAGGTATGACTAAATACTTGTTAATGTTGTCATTAAAGCAAAACTTCTCTCAAAATTGATTGTTAGAGAGATCAAAAACTATTGGATCGATTTTTGTACATTGGTTATAAATGGAGGTCAATATTTCTAGAGCATGTGGTTGAATTAGCTAGGCACTGACTTGATGATGACATGATAACTTGTGTAAGCATCAGTCCAAGCATGATGAGTGGATCGTGGGCTAAGATCACCAAGAATCAACTTATTGCACAATCAATGTGGTTTATATGTTGCATTTATTGATTGTATTTCACGTTTGCATTGTAGAGACTCAGTTCAGTACTTAGTGGAGTCCTGCCAACTTGGTACGTTGATACTACAAATTAAAGTGGCATCATTCGGAAGTGAAGCATTCAGGCTAATAAGCTTCACATGAAGTATTTTTGCTCATGTAGAGGACTTGATACACTTTTTGCATTTTTTTTTTGAACGACATGCCTAGTGTCCTTGCTATATATCGATCATTTATTTGTTGATGAGATTAAGTCTAATAATATACGTTCTTACAACATTTGAGAAATCTTAATGCTAGTGCATGAAATAACATAAAAAGGGTCATATACGAAGCATAAGTAAAATTTTTAAGTCCCTAAGTGTCATGCACATTACCCTTGCGCCTAATCGAAACAAATAAAGTACAAAAAAGGAAAATCACCAGGCACAATTATTTGGTTGATGTGGTTAAAGGCGCCTTTTTTCTCTTTTCTTGGACTAGGGATAATAATTTGTGTTATTATATCATAAATGAGTCATGTCGTAAATAGATCTGACCTATATATTGTAACTTCAAAACTAACTTTTTTATTAATCATATTAAATTTACAAACTAAAACTCGATCTATTTACTTATTGTGTCATAATTGTTACTTATATGTATATAACCTATTTAACTTTTTGAAACTAATTTTTAAAATTATTTTTTACAAAAAAATATTAACAAAATATAAATAATTTATTAAAAATAAATTAAATTAAAAATATTTCTAAAAATTAATAAAAATAAATTATATCATTAATATATTAATCAATATATTAATTTTAAAGTAATTTATTTATAATTTATTTCTTAACTTATTAACAATCATGTTAAAGAGGTTATTTTTAGATTTAACAAGTAACTTTATTAATGAATCAAATTTTAGTTGTGTTTAATTAAGTTTAACTTATTTTGATTCAATCTCATTTATGTTAAATCTAAACTCGTTTAATGCATATTGTGTTTGAAACAAGTTATCATATTATATTAAAAATTGTCACCCAAAATAGGGGTGGCAATTTATGTCGGGATACCATTTTAATAGCTTCTACTAAAATGAGTTAACTAAAATATGACCCACCAAGACTTGAACTTGAAATCTCTAAGTTTTTACGTAAGACTTTAATCAAGTGAACTAACAATAGTCCAAAAAACATATTCTTTTTGTATTTATATATGCGTTGTATTTATTTTTTTAAAGATTCGGGAGAATAAATTATTTTTATAATTTTCATTTGGGTGTAATATTTTTATCAAAAAATAAAAAAATAAGATTAAAAAAATTATGTTTAGTACTTTTTTGATAAATAATGTAATATTTTGAACTAAATATTATTACAAAAATATTTTAAAATTAGGATTAATGTGTTTTGATACTTTTTTAAGCATTTGAGAGATTGAATTATTTTAATATTTTAAAAGATTTTGAAAAATTAAATTATTTTTTATATTTTTATTTGAGTATAGTCTTTTTTTTTGTTGCTTTAAGACATATAGTTTTTTAAAGAGGCATAACAATTTTTTAATTTATAGTGTGATCACTTTTCTTCAAAAAAGTGATCACTTTTTCTAATTTTTAAAATTATTTTATAAAAATATTAATAAAATATAAATTAAATAAATAATTTATTAAAAATTAAATTAAAAATATTTTTTAAAAATTAAGAAAATTGCTTTTAATGAATTACTAAATAAATTAATATTAGACGAACTTATTTTTAATTAAATTGAAGGTGTTATTTTTAAGTTTATCAATTTATTTATAATCTAAATTTAATTATATTTAATAATATTTAATTTATTTAAACTTAAATCTTTTTATAGTAAACCCAAAGATTTTAAACTTAATTATTGTGTCATGTCATGTTGATGTCATTTGAACTTCTCAACTGTCTTGGCTAGCAATTAGGAAAGGCAGGAAAAGAAGCGGAAGGTGGAGCATAAAAAAAAAAAAAAAAAAAAAAAAGAAGGAAGAGGGAGAGATAGAAGAAGGCAAATTTAAAAAAGTTGCTGCAATCAAAATCCCCAAATCACCCGCCATATCGCCATGTCATCATCATCTTCACCTGCTGCAGATCATCATCAAAACCTCCCATCTTTCACAACCCTACAATCTACATCGAGATAGTTAATACCACCTTCTTCCACATCTTCTCCGTCTCCATCGCCATCTCCATCTCCTCCTCTATACACTTGTTCTTTGTCTGCCAAATCACTACCCGCAAACCACAACATGACTAATAAGCCCCCACAAGAACAGCACCCTTCTTCTTCTTCCTCTTCCCTTCCTCCTGCGCAACCTTCTATTATTCTATACCCGGTTGCTTCTTCTGGTCGCGGTTTCATTCCTAAGAATACGAGCTTTCGGTCTCCTCAATCCGCAGATCAGTTGGTGACCGTCGCAAATCCCGGCGGTTTTAGTCTTCGTTCGGTCATGCCATTTCCTCCTAACCACCAGCCTCGCCCCATTGGGTTTTCTACTTCACCAGATCCACAGTTTCATGCGTCCAGGCCGCATATCTTGCAGTCTTCTCACCCACCCTCGCGCTTGACGGCCGCCACCGCTGTTTCTGCGAGTATCAAGAGTAATACTGCTGCTGCTGCTTCTGTGCCTTCATCTAATAAGGTTTGAATTCTTTTTGGATGCATCAAGAGGATTTTTTTTTTTTTTAAATTTCTATTTTGTCTCTCCTTCAAGTTATTTAGATTTCTATTAAATTCCTGTTTAAAAATAGCCGTCAAGAATTGGTCAAAAATGGAAAAGCTGAAATGGTTCTCATCATCGTCTTCATTTCAATAGTTTTTGGGAAGTTTTAACTTGATGATTATTATCCATTCTGGTGTACTTTGGAGTTGTATTTTTCATTATTATTTATTTATTTATAAATGTTAATGATTTGTGATATAATTCATACAGTTTTCTGGATTCTTTCATCCCCAATCAAAACTTCTTCCATTCTATATTTTAAGATCCATGCCTTGAGCATTTTTGAATCTGCAACACATTCAAACATGCCAAATGCCGTTGACTATTGTTTATTTTGATGACGATATATCTACTTCTACTAGTATTCTTTTGAGTGTTGGTGTAAACAAAGTAGCCACTAGTAGCAGACCTTTGCATGTTATCTAGTCACTTGTTGATTTGATAGATTTTGAAGTTTATTATGATAATTTCATTGGTAATAATGGGGATTTGATTCATTATGCCATGTTTACTATCATTAATTCCATTATTTTCGATGAATTCGTACCAGAGAAAAGTTGGGTTGTTGCAGTTAATACTAAAGTTCACTTTATTGAAAAGAATTGACGCTTGAGAACTTGCTGACAATCCAAAGGTTATATAGCAATTGATGTAAAGTGGGCCTTTAAGACCAAAAGAAAGCCAAACTGATATGTTGATTCTTATAAAGCATAGCTTGTGGCAAAAGGTTATGATTAGAAGCCTGGATTTGATTGTTAGAGGTGTTTGCTCTCGTTGCTCCCATCAAGATAGTCATTCATTGCCATTTCTAATTAGAAACATTGGAAGATTCTTGAGATGATTATGAAATTAGCCTTCTTGAATGAGTATTCAGATAACCTCTATGTGAAGCAATTGACTTGATATGTGAAATAGGAGATCATAATAAAGATTACAAGTTGATGAAAACACTGTATGGATTGAAGCAAGCTTGTATGCTTGGTGTAATGGTCATGTTTGGACGTGCACCATAACCTAATTAGAGGGTTCGTGAAGTTTTATTGCTTTCATAGTTCATTTGGCGCACAAAAGACCCCGATGATTGATCTTACATTTTGGTGTTTCTTTTTAGAAATGGGGTAAAAGCTTAAAATCTTCTATAAGGAGCGACATAAGTTCAATCTCCTTGGTTAGACTTCTCTTTAATTCAACCCAAGGGGTTGACTACCTTCATTTTAAAGGGAATGTAGGTAGTTCATGTAGTTTTGGGTAGGTTATGAGATATTGCAGAGACGCGAGTGGTACAGGGCCTACCTGGACGCAGGGCGAGGTATATGGCATAAGTATGCCACTCGATTTCAATTTTGGGCTTTAGCGGGCCATCACGCTGAAGTGTGCTTGAGGTAGGATGTATTCAAAGGAGTTATTCAAGGAGGAATGCCCTGCTGCCATCTACACTGATTACGATAGTGCACAGTTTGGGGCGACACTATGTACCGGTATGCTTAAGTTATCTAATAGTTTCATACGAGTTGATTATTCAGGGTTCCATACAATGATGGGCTTCAAGACTTTCGTCGAACTATATGAAAGGAGTTTGTGTGAATGATTGGCGAAGAATAAGAGTATTTGAGGTGCTGCATGAGCAAATCTATGGTACATTGATATGCCCATGACAAAGTGGTATCAAAACCTTTTTCTTTGTGGGGCAAGTGGTATTGGAGATGATACAACTCAATAGAGGAACCCCACACACATTTGTTGCGTTAAGCAAGGGAAGCAGAATGGGTAGACACAGAGATGTTACCTAATGCCTAGAGGGCGTGAAGTTGAGGGACGAATACTCAATATGATGGCCGTGTTGAGCCAAATTAGAGAAACAGAGTGGGCTTCAAAGTTCAACAAGAGTGTTGGCGAAGCATCTACAATTGTGACGTTAGGATATGTTGCGGGGACAAGATTGTGAAAATCTTTATTTAAGGTGTAATGACAAAACACTAAGCCATGACGTAGTCGAATATGTAGTGGAGATAGTTGCTAACAAGAGAGATATCTAGAGGGATGGAGCTACTAATACGATTGAATTGAAATGGGAACCCATGAACAAGTTGCGACAAGTTCAGTTATCGCAATGAACAAGACCTTGTGGGCTATGTACTAGAGCTCGTGGGCTATGAGGTGATGGTTCTAGGCAGTAGAGAAGGTTAATATTTGTTAGAGTTGCTTGTTCTAGTGTAAGGGCAGTATGTGGGAGTCTTGCTTAAGCATTCGAGGGAACAATAATGGCAAGAGATTGGTTAGTTACGAAGAGACATTCGAGGTACTAGTGCAAGAGATGCACTTGATGAAGAATTGAGATAATGGTCCCTTTTTTATGATAAAGATCCGAGTTGAAGCTAGTACTTTGTGGATATATAATTGAGAATCTTGTGACATGAGTAGTGAAGAATATGTGTACAGTGGGCACAAAGACAACTTCAAGAGTTCATGGAGCTGTTTGAGATGGATATGCGAGAGAGTTATCCTGGTTCATGTGTAACATCTGCTCGAGGGCAAGGATAGTGAGAACCAAGTAAGGGCGATTGAAGCCAACAATCATAGAGGTGACAAGAGGTTCGATAATGAGAATGGTTGCCTACTTGATTCCTAGTTGAAAGAACTAGTACTAGAGGGGCATAGGGTGAAAAAGTCAAAAAAAAAAAAGTTCAAATTAGCATGCGCTCAGAGGTACAAGCAATGGTAGGGATTGATACCAACTTAGATGGTGTAAGATTCGAGGGACTACTGCAAGGTGAGAACAAGGTGAAAACCATCAAAAGGGACTCGATATATTCATGAAGGCACATAATGCCAAGTTGTTCGAGGTACCAATGCTAAAGAGGCTCAAGGTGAAGAACACAATTGTGATCTTGCAGAGGCATAATGATTTAAATGGGGTAATGCTTGTTCTTGGGGTGAAGGCAGTGGTCCAGGGACTAGAGTTTAAGATTATCATATTTAGATGCTTTTGAGAAGGGTTCGTAGACTGAACTCATGAGAATAATTAAGAAAAATCGATATGTAGGCATGCGCGTCAGTTGTTGTGATAATTCTTTGAGGCCAAAGGTCAATAGACTATGAAAAGCTTCATCAATGAGACAAGATGCTTGTTATAAAAGGCACGCAACGGTGATGCTGGATAGATCAGCTGAGTAGTGAATCAAGTGGGATAGCACTTGAATTAATCGTTGTTCCATGGTTGAACCTATTTTACTAAGTCTGTTTTTGAACAAGCTTTTTATGTAAAGATTAATGTGTTTATTGGTACTATCTATTTGTTGATGATTTTATTTTCACTAGCAACATCAATGTGACTCAAGAGTTTGAAAGGCCATGATAGATGAATTTATTGTGAGAAAAATTGCCTCATATCATATTTTTTTGACATTGAGTTTGAACAATGAAATGAAGTTTATGAGTTAGAAGAGATATGCTTTAGAGTCTTGAAGATATTTAATATGATTGGTTGTAACCTTGCCTCCATCCTTGTTGAAGTTTTAAACCAAGATGCACCGGTTGATCCCATTTGATATATCCAACTTGCATAAGGCCATGTATTTTGTATAGAATTCGATTACTTAGTAGATTATGGAATCACTATGATTGTCTCATCTTGTTGCGCTACATGCATCCTATGTTACATTAAGGATACACACATGTAATCATAGGTTGTTTTATTCAGGTTCTACTAATTCGTGTTTCTTTGGATAATTTCTTTGCCATTGGGAAAGATATCACAGTGGTAAGAAAAGTACGTTTGGATGTACTTTTTATCATGGTACAACGACTTTCTCTTGGTCATCAAAGGAGGAGTCTGTCATTGTATTATCTACATGTGAAACTGAGTCTGTTGTAGCCACTTCAAGTGCTTTTAAGGCTTTTTGGCTGGGAAATCTTTTGGAATAGATCCACATGTCTGTTGATAGATCATGGACCTTTGTTAATTTTATGTTGATAAGGTGTCCACCACTAACTTAGCAAGGAATATGGCCTCGTGGGAGGAGTAAACATATTGTATGATCGGATGCAACATAAAAAGATTGAGTTGATTTATTGTTGGTCTAAATATTAAGTGCAAAAATTTATTTGTTCAGGCATTGAAGATTGAGGCATTTTTGTAACCGAAGAATCTACTTTGTGTGCAAGATCTTAATTATGGGGATTACTAATTTAATTTAGATAACCTATTATGAGGGGATGTTAGAAATACTAACCTATTTTATATTTTGTTTTGAATTAGCAATAAGTAGAGAAATGAAAAGGTTGAATCTGTCTTAAGAAATTAGTAGGTTATGGAAATTAAAAGTTTCTGATTGTAATAGTTTCGTAGTTAGGGTCTTGGTGTTTGTAAATTCACCATGACATCCTTGTCTGTCTATGCAAGAATTTTGAGAAAGATAAAGAGCTAGAAGTTCATTTTGAACCAACATTACTCACCTTGCTAGTCCCACATTAGATAGCTAAAGGGAAAGGAGTCACCCCTTTTACTTTTATAAAAGACCTACACCACTCATTCCTTGCTCCCAACATTTTTCTTTTCGTGTTGCCTCTCTCTATTCATTTTTATGCCCTTAGAACTTGAAAATGTCATTTTTAGGTTAAGATTATAGATGAAGAGGATAAATTGGCTTTGAAATTGAACCTGACCATCTGATTTGAGTTGACAAACAAAGTCAATTGTTGGTAAGAAAATTCTTAGGTGGATCAGTTTTGGGTGACAATTTATACTTAATATGATAAGGTTAGTAAAAAATTTTGGTTATACTTGACCTAAGTCAATCCTGGCATACATGTTATCTTTATAGGTTTAATGTATATCTTTATCATTGTTTGTTGCTCAAGGATGAGCAAATCACATTAAAATAGTGCTAAACTAACATTTGAAACATGTGACAAATTTCTTCCCCTACCATACTGGATTTGCCACATAAATTTGCTTTCTCCACGTTGCTTGGCAATAATTGTACTACAATTATATGTATGTGTATATATAGAGGGTGCTCAATTGACATTTTACACATTCAGTACAACTTGACAAAGTTCTTTCCCTACCTTATAGGTTTTGCTACATAAATTTGCTTTCAGTACTTTGCTTGGCAAGAATTGTACTACAATTATGTGTGCGCACGTGTGTCTAATGCTACTTTGAATCATTCTTTGTCTTTTCCATCAACAGTAATTGTCAATTAATCACTTTCTTTGACCTACGCGTCTAGTAGTAATTGTTATATGTATTCAAATCAAATTCTATTAGATTTTCTTTAGTTCTTTCTTCTATTGGGGCTACTCTTACCATTTCTGGAACACATTCATTTCTAATTTTCCTTTTGTTTTACTAAGTTTTGACTTTGGCATGTGCATTTTTGCAACACTTCATTTGTTAATCAGCTGTTTCTTTATTGTTCAATATTCTATTTTGTTTAAGTATAATCGACCTATTTCATTAAGTATAATCGGCCTAATGATAGTCACACAATATTTTCTTATCAACTTCAATGGAATGCAGTTTATACCATCTTTACTTTCTCCCTTGTGAACAATTCAGCTCAAATGCCCAAAAATTTCACTTCTTGTTATCTTTTGTTCAATCTTCATGGCTTCTCCATTTGTATTTCAGCTTTGATAAAATTGTATTAACGTATTCGACACGGTTCTAGTAACCTTGCATCTTCACAATTTTAAAGTCCTTCTTCAAACGTCTGCTTCAGGATTTACATTCAACTGAGTTCATGATGTTCATGAAGGTTATATTATTAGCAGCCAACATGCACTATAGAATATCCTGTTGAATTATCTTTGTTATTCATGCGCCATATTGCAAAAACAAAAGGGCTTAAAGCCTGATCTTTAGTGTAACTTATTGTAGTTAGAAACTAAGTACTTGTTCCTATTATTGTTTTTATCAGTGTTTTCAAGGCCTTGCCTAGGCTTTTGGACTAAGTAAATTGCCTTGCTTAATCTAGGCCTTGGAGAAAGTCCTCTACAAATATTTTTTGAAGAGCATTTATGAAATTATTTTCTTCTTTCTTTCTTTCTTTCTTTTAAGAAAAGCCCCTTGACTCTTAGTGTTGGAACCATCCAAATCTTAAGCCATGCAACTCAAGCTTTTCTTCAACCATTCTCCAAGTCTGAGGCAACTTTAGATAACATTTCAATATGAAAAACTTATTTCCATCTTTTTGTTTCATCCAATAGACGGTGTGCTCCCTTTTTTATTTTATAATATTTTAAGTACAATTGACAACTACATTTATGAATAGCTATTTATATAACTGTATTTACGTTTAATATATACATCATAAATAAAATTATCTAAGATTAAATATATTATTTATTTGCATATAAAATTAAATAAATAAGTATGTTCTGTTACTTTTAATTGCATGTTATCTATGATTAAATAAGTATGTTGTCTATGATTTATCATTATGTATGTTTATTTGGATGTCTGTATATAACGAGACCAATAAATAAATAAATAAAATATTTAAGAATCTCTGAATATATGCTGCCCAAGTTCTCCAAGGGCCCACCTCGCATTCTATGGTACAATGCCTATCACCACCTTCTTGCCTTGACAACCCTGGTAATTATTATGGTTCTGGCTTCATCTACATAGATATCCTTTTTTTCATTGGATTAATATGCCTATTTGTCACTTTTTATTTTATTTTATAAATTAAGATAATATATCTCTAGATACTCTATCATAGGCTTTTTTATATTGAAGCAAACCATGTTAAGTGAAGCTCTTTCTTCTTTTTCTTCTCCTTATACCTTTCTATTGATTTGTTTGTTTGTTAATAGCTTCCGTAGTTGGTCTCCCAAGCATAAATCCAAATTGATAAATTTTTAAAGCCAAAATAATTTTCTGATACCCCCTCCCCCAAATGTTTAGACTTATGATATACATAATTAATGACATGCATTCATATGTTTAGTTTTCCTTCCATTTTATTTTGAGTTCCAACTTCTTGATACGTTTTTTTCCTCAATTGTTCTAATGCACAAGATGTGCACTTTGTTCATGTTTATGATTGATGGTAGATTTAGTGATCCCATGTCTCTTATTTCCCTTCTTGTTTCAGGTTGCTCCGTTCCCATCTTCTTCTGAACATAATGGTTTGAGGTAGCTTTTGATTGTGGCACATTGAGTTCTTAGTGTATCACATGCAGAAATTGGAAACTAACTTTATATTGCTTTTGTAGGGATATGAGTAGGGACAATACAGTTGTTACAATTCATGATCGAAAAGTAAGTTGACATAATCATATGTATTGTTGGTTCCTTGATAGTGTTTTTTGTTATGCATTTTAAAAATACAATCAATTATATTAAGGTAAGATTCCTTTCCTAGTTCCTTTCGCAAAGTGTCTAGGAGTTTTCCCATCGTTTATAGCTGTTTAAATTGCCCCACATGCCTGCAAAGCTTGGAGCTTGAAGTTAATAAAGATTCTTTAGGATCTTTCTCAAGAACCCAATTTATGTAGTTGAAGAGACGAATGAAGTTACTGCACCATATGATTATTGTGAATCTTCACATATGCATTGTCCTTTTACTACTTGGTTCCTCAAAGGCTCAAATAATTTTGATGTAATACTTTATTGACTGTTGTGGTTTTGGTGTAAGTGTACAATATCTCAAATAAGTCATGAAATGAAGAGCAGAATATCATTTCTATGGAGATTTGTCACTAATTTGCATGGTATAAAAATTTGTCAAATTTTAGCAAAATTAGCCAAATTAATTAGATAATTTAGAAAATCGAAGTGAAGTTTACTTGTAAATATAAAATTATACAATTTCGTCGAGATCTTCTTAAATAAAGGTGAAGTTCTTCGAAAATTCAAAGTTTCGACAATCTTTGTAGAAAAAAATGCATAAAAGCTATAAAAAAGCATTTTTGGTGAAAGGATCTTTGTCGAATCATAGAGATTGTAAAAAAAAGATCTTTCTCTATAAATAAAGAAGACTGAAGGTAAGATATGTGCAATTGACGAGTGACTATCCAAGAGAAAGAAGAATGAGTTGTAGCTTGAAGAGAGACGATAGAGAGAAGAAAAAGAAGAGAAAAATAAGCTGAGAGCCTAAAAGGAGATAAGTTGAAAGAAAAACAAGAAATAAAGAGTCGTCTATTGTAATCAGTAGAGAAGATAGAATATAATTGCCCTTGCAGCAACTAGTAAGCCAACAATCAATTTAGCTAGGGTTTATGTTTGCACGAATAATAGAATTTAATGATAAGTTTCTCTCTGTCTCTCTCTCTCTCTCTTTTTTTTTTTTTTGAATAACAATTTTAAGTTAACATTTGTGATGTGTATTAAACATTGCTGATGCTAAAATATATGTTTAAAACCATTATGTATGTACGTTATATGTAAAATGTATTTATTTATATTTATTTTCATCATTTTTAAGTAATATTTTTCATATTTTAACGTTTATATAGTATTTTTTTTTTAACTTTTCTAAGTTGACAAATTTTTTACAAAAATTCTTTCAACTTTCTTGAATTTTGTGAATTTATTCTAATTTTCAAAGGTCCAACTTTGGGGTGAAATGGAACTTTTGTTCCTTGCTAAATTGTCATAACCATTAGAATTATATCAACCTAATCTTATTTACATGAAACTGAAAATAATGCTAAAATTATATGTGAAATAAATTGAAAACTCAGGCTTAAACTAAGCAAGTTGAAATTCAAATAATCAAATCATGAGGTTATAGGATTATACTTTTTCCCTCAAGTATTGACTTGGATCTATTTATTCCTTGTTCAATTAATTAGCAAGTTGAGTTGTTAGCATGGAGCTCTAAGTTATTCACAAGTCTTTGATGATGGTCAAGCAAAAATACCCCTTTTTAACTAAGCCTCACTATTTCTATGAGAATTAGATTAAATAAGATTCATTAAGTTCATGCTCTTTCATTGGTTACATTTGTCTTGCGAGTATATTCCTTATCTTACATGATTTCATGGTTTCCACCCTTTGAAATATGTTAGTCAAGAATCCCTTTTCCAAGTTCATTGAGGTTTATCAAATCAATCTAATGAATGGTCAGTTATTTAAAAAATAGTAAATACCAAATTAAAAAAAACAACTAAATAGTAATTGATTAAAATCTGAAACAAAGATTTAAGATCCAATTACTTTGAGTTCCAGTTGCAATCCTAGATACTAGATCCAGCCATAACTTATAATGAAAACTCTAATGCTATGATATTTAAGAAAAATCAAAGAGAAGAAATCAATCCAATCTTCAAGCATCTTCTTCATAGTTCTTCATGTTTGCCCTCTCTTTTCGTGCCTTAATCACTTTGTTTTCCAATGATTCCTAATCTTAAGTTCTTAACCTTAACTAATCCTTTTTAGTGTCATGAAGAGAGAAGGAAAAATAAAAAATCTTGTCTAAATTACGCCAGAGTCCTAATACATTGCGACTTCTAGAACCTATGATCCCATATTTGGGTGCTTAGGCTCCTACTTAATGGTCTTTGTCTGATGGAGCCACCCCAAACTCTTTCCTCTGCCCCCAACCACCACCAACCATTTCTTACTTTTTAACTGTTGGAAATATAGTGAGCACAAAAACTCTAAATAAGAAAAATATTCAAGAAGGAGATGAAGAAATTAAATCTTGCACTAGAACTTGTGCAATTTGCTTGATGATGAAGTGAAACATACAAGAGGTATTTATAGGAGTCTACCTATTAAATACATACGTGAATCTAAACATACATGAACTTGTAAGTTCATGAATCACACACCACTAGATACATACATGTATATTATTTATTCCTAATACATTCATGAACCTGTTAAAACATGAACCCATTAAATAGATGCATTCATCATAATAACTCCCAATGAATCATGTTTACTATAAATATAGGTTAAATCTCTAACATCCTTGCTTAAACATGATTTATTCATTGCAAAAGAAATCTAATTTAGTCTTTGACATTCCCCCTTAAGTTAGATTTGGACCAACACCTAGTGCTTGCTTTAGCTTCGAAGAACTCTCGGTCTTCAATGCCTTGGTGAAAACATCGGCCACTTGATCATGAGTTGAGCAATACTTGATCATAACTTCACCACTGTTTACCAAATCTCTAATGAAATGGTACTTGATACGAATATGCTTGCTCTTGCCATGAAATACTGGGTTTTTGGTAAGAGCAATGATCGATTTGTTGTCACAAAACAAAGTTGTTGCTTTTCCAGGTGTGTGTTTGAGTTCTTGTAACATCCATCTCAGCCAAAGGGCTTGACAACCTGCAGCTAACAAAGACAAATATTCTGCTTCAGCGGTAGAAAGAGCCATATTGGTCTGCTTCTTCGAGGACCATGAAATTGTACCAGAACCAATGTTGAAAACATAACCAGACGTGCTCTTGCAATCATCATGAATTCCACCCCAATCACTATCACTGTAACCAACCAAATATGGTTGATCTACCTTCTCATAGGTTATACCATGATTCACTGTGCCATGAATATACCTTAGAATTCTTTTACTAGCTTCCCAATGTCTTTTCTTCGGGGAGTCCATATATTTGCTAATCAGGCTTATTGTAAAAGTGAGATCCGATCTGGATGCAGTTAGATACATGAGACTTCCTACGAGGCTGCGATAGAGTGTTGGATTAACAAAAGAATCATTTTCACTATTCTTCCTTAACTTCAGGCCGAACTCCGTGGGAGTGCATGGGGGTTTTGCATTGTCCATCATAAATCGCTTCAATAGGTCATTTGCATACTTCTTTTGAGATATAAAAATGCCCGCATGACTTTGCTTCACCTTCATGCCAAGAAAAAAATGGAAGAGACCCACATCTGTCATCTCAAACTCATTCGTCATGGAGTTTTTAAAATCACCACACATTCGATCACTAGTGCCCGTAAAGAGTAAATCATCAACATATAAGCAAACAATAAGAATATTACCATCATTACCTTCTTTGATATAGAGAGTATGTTCATATGGGCATCTATTGAAGCCATTTTCAAGAAAGTAATGGTCAATTCGGGTATACTATGCTCGAGAAGCTTGTTTCAACCCATAGAGTGCTTTCTTGAGTTTGCAGACTTTATTTTCTTCCCCTTTTGTCACATACCCCAGAGGTTGATTGATATAAACCTCCTCTTCAAGAACTTCATTCAAGAATGCTGATTTGATGTCTATTTGATGAATGCTTCAATGATGTTGTGCTGCCAACATAAGGACTAATCAAATGGTTTCAAGACGTGCAACATGAGCGAAAACTTCTTTATAATCTATCCCATATTGTTGCTTGTAGCCTTTAACAACAAGTTGTGCTTTATACTTTGCAACTTCTCCTTGTGAATTTAACTTGGTCTTGTAAACCCACTTGACTCCAATGAGGATCTTTCCCTTTGGAAGCTCAACTAGCTCCCAAGTGTCATTTCTTTTAATGGAATCAATTTCTTGATCCATTGCTTGTCTCTATTTTGCATCTTGTGAAACACCTTCAAAAGTTGTAGGATCAGCATCAGCAAAAAGTGCAAAATTGGTAAATCAACATATGTCATCAGTATCGTAGAGGCATAGATGTCAGAAATGCTTCTGAATTTGCTTGGAGGAGAATCATCATCACTTGAGGAAGAGGATGATGAAGATGAAGAGAGCTTGGTCACACCATCATGATGGTTATTCGGATGTTCAGGTTCTTCATCGATGACAATAGATTTTTGTTTGACATCGATATCCCAATTCCAAGATTCTTCTTCATTGAACAAGACATCTCGATTTATGATGGTCTTCTTAGTAAGATGATCGTATAACTTGTAAGCTTTGAAATTTTCACTATAACCCACAAGTATACATTTTTCAGATTTGTTATCAAGCTTCTGTATCTGAGCGTTGGGACATGGGCGTAAGCAATGCTTCCAAATACTCGAAGATGGCCAACATTAGGCTTTGTACTGCTCTAAGCTTCATATGGTGTCATGTCACGAACACTTTTAGTTGAAGCACGGTTTAACAGATACACGGTGCATGCAACTACTTCAGCCCAAAAAGAGTTTAAAATTCCTCAAGCTTTTAGCATGCTTCTGGCTAGCTCCATGATGGCTCAGTTCTTCCTTTCAGCAACTCTATTTTGTTGGGGAGTGTATCGAACAATGAGTTGATGATGAATGCCATGCTCATTTAAAAAACTCGAGAGACCAACATACTCTCCACTTTCTTTAAAAAAAAAAACCAACATACTCTCCACCATGATCAGAACGTAAGGTCTTGACGGAGTAACCACAATCATTCTTGGCCATGGATTTAAATAGTTTGAAGTACTTGAGAACTTTTGATTTGTCCTTCAAAAAATAAATCCATGTTTTTCTACTATAATCATCAATAAAGGTAAGAAAGTACCGATTACCTCCAAGAGAAGGTGTTTGCATTGGTTCGCATACATCTGAGTGAACTAACTCAAGACACCTAGATGCTCTACATGTACTTTTGTTGGGAAATGACTGTTGATGTTGCTTTCCAACTGCACATCCTTCAAATACTTGATTTGGATGATGAATATTTGGCAGGCCACTCACCACGTTATGCTTGGACATATGAGCCAATGTGTTGAAACTCAAATGACCAAATCGTAAATGCCATAGCCATGATGGTTCTTTCACAATGGTACTAAAGCAAGAAAATGCCCTGGTTTTGATTTTCAACGGAAACATCTTTTTAGTGGTCATCTTCACTAGAGCAACAAGATTATGGCTCCTATTGTTGATCTCACATGTATCATTGTCAAACTTGACATGATATTGTTTTAGAATCCAATGCTAAGAAGACTGTGTTTAAGGCCAGGGACAAAGAAAACATTACAAATGCGTTTGGTACCTTGTTTGGTATGCACCAAAATGTCGTCGCTACCTTTGACTTGAAGCTTTTTGTTCTCTCTCGTTCGGACTTCACTTTAAACTGATTCATCTAAAGTTGTGAATACATTTCGATTGCCAGTCATATGGTTACTACAACCACTATCAAGATACCATATTGCATCTTGAGCATTCTCTTGGCTAGCGCAAGTAAGAAATATCGCTCATTCGTCAAGATCTTGGATATTCTCGCTCACGAAAGAGGTTTGATCATCATTCTTTTTCGACCAACAGATGGATTGATAATGTCCAAACTTGTTGCAATTGTAACAATGAACCTGTTTCTGATTTTGACGTCTTCCGCGATTGCTTTCGCGTTCACGTCCTCTTCTTCCTCTAGATGACATACGTGAATTATCATCCTTTTGATGCTCTTGCTGTCTTTGTTGGCTTCCTTGACTCCTTCCACGTCCACTGTTGGTGTAACTTCTTCTCTTCTTTTTTTTTTTTTTAGAACCTCATCTAAAAGAAACTTGTGTTTGAAACGCTTGTTCTAGAGGAGTCGAGTCAAACTGGTGGAACCGAAGTTCATGGGATTGTAATGATCCCATCAAGCTTTCCAAAGACATTGTAGAAAGATCTTTAGATTCTTCAACGACAACAACATACTCGAACTTTCGGGACATATTGCGAAGAATCTTTTCAACAACTCTTTGATCAGCTATATTTTCTCCATTTTGTTGCATTTTATTCACTGTGGCAATGACAAGGTTAAAATAATCTTCAACAGTTTCCGAGTCCTTCATGCGTATGGTGTCAAACTCACCACGCAAAGATTGTAATCTCATCGTTTTGACATTATCTTCTCCCTAGTAAGTATTGTATAGAATATCCCATGCTTGCCTTGTAGAAGTGGTTGTTGAGATCTTCTCGAACACTACTTCATCTACTGCTTGAAAGATGAAATAAAGTGCTTTGTTGTCCTTCTTTCGATTCTCTTTCAACTCATTGCCCTGTTGTTGGGTAAGTCCGGCTTGAGTTTCCGGTTCAACATAGCCATTCTCGACTATGTCCTATAAGTCTTGTGACCTATACAACACCTTCATCTGTATACTCCATTGAGTATAGTTCTTCTTATTGAACTTGGGAAATTGGGGCTGCAACATGTTATTGTTGGAAGCCATGAAAATCAACCTCGCTCTGATACCACTTTTTTGGAAATATAGTGAGCACAAAAATACTAAACAAGAAAAATATTCAAGAAGGAGATGAAGAACTTGAATCTTGCACTAGAACTTGTGCAATTTGCTTGATGATGAAGTGAAACATATAAGAGGTATTTATAGGAGTCTACCTATTAAATACACGTGAATCTAAACATATATAAACTTGTAAGTTTGTAGATCACACACCACTAGATACATACATGTATATTATTTATTCCTAATACATATATGAATTTATTAAAACATGAAATTATTAAATAGATGCATTCATTATAATAACTCCCAATGAACCATGTTTACTATAAATATTGGTTAAATCTCTAACATTTAACCACCATTGTTAGATTTTTTTGGTTTAGGTTCAATGCATGTTAGAGATTGTTGGTGACTTTTGGAGGGCGTGCAAAACCATCCTTGGTGGCTTAGTCAAGATTGAGGGTGTAAGTTCAAGATCACCTTTAACTTTGTGGGTATAAATGCATCAAACATTCTTGGCCATTGCCTAGACCTAGGGTACAAATGCAAGACAACCATCAAGCATGGTCTAGGGTGTTAGACCTAGATCGGCCTCAAGGCCCTGACTGAGAATGTAAGACCAAGATCACCATTGGGCATGACCTGATGCATATGGCCATGACCACTCTCAGCCATGAATAGAATCACCCTCAACACTGGTGGAAGGTGCATTGTCATTGGTCTCAATGAGGGTGGGTCGATATTTTCTTATACTTTGATTTACTAACAATTGTTATTCCACTTGGTTAGGGATATAATTTTTTATTTTTCTTAAGCAAGACTTGTGCAAATTATATTTTTAGCTTGCTAATGAATTGTTATGTCATTAGTCCAATGATCAAATGCATTTGTTAATTATTTTGGCATACGAGCCAGTATTTAGTGTGTTAATTTCAAATATGATATATACTGGAAATTTTTTTTTGTATAGTGATTTAATTTTCATAAATCATACTATTTTCCAGTCATGACTTGTAAAAGATTGCTCTTTTTATAAATCATACTATTTTTGTACTATTTTGTATGCTCTTATTTATTCATGTAAAATTATTGCTCTTTCATATTCTAGTCATGTCTACTAAGATGCCAACGGCAACACTTGTGGGAGACAAGAACAGGACTTCTTATACCCTAATATCTAGCATATTGGTAAAGATACTGGTAACCTACTAGAATTTCGACCCAACTTTATGTTGATGGGAAAAACATGTATAAAGTTAGAAGTTAAGAAAATCACAAATGGCATCTTGAAAACAAAGAAATTTTGACTTTTGAAAGTGCCATGCTAGTTAGTCTTGAAACTGGTGGCCAATGTTACAATGAGCAGCTATATTTCATGCCTTGGACATTAGAGAGCTGAACCTGTAAGTCACTTGATAACAATAGTGGAAAGAATGAACTCCAAGTCCATATTGTTGAGGTCTAGGGTGCCTTTTATAGATGTAGTATTATAATTAACGACTACTGTTAATCCAACCTTTATCCATATGACATGAGACAAAGTTATCTCATGAAGGTTTACATTATACAAATTATGGGAGTTCCTCATCGTGGGGACTAGTAGTGATAGACAGAAGCTTTTTGTTCTATCTTCTTGTGTTGTTTCTCAATTTCTTGTTTTCATCCATTGTGACATTATTTCTGTTTGGAGATTTTTTAAAAGTTGTAACCATTCTTTATTAGGAAAAAGAAGCTTTTGCAGATTGTGTTCATTTTTTGGGAAGTGTGATATACGTTCTTCCTTTAATGTAAATTAAAAGCTAGAAAGTGGTCAAATTACTTTGTTAAGCTTTCTTCTTTTGCTTGTAGGTTAGATTATCCGATGGTGTTTCTCTTTATGCACTTTGTCGGTCATGGGTTCGAAATGGGTTACCTAAAGAGGCACAGGTTTGGTTATTTCACTTTTCTTAGCTCAATGACATTTTTTTTTATTTTCTTTCTATTTTTTTTCATATTTATTGCTGTTTAGTCCTGTAAAATTGACATCTTAGCTAAACGTTTCTTAGCAACTTAGAAATTTTATTAGATTTGATCAATTGAAATCTTTGTAAACTAGGCATGTTCGATGAAATGATTGCTTGCCAGAGGTTCAAACTAGTATTTGTGCCTAAGTAGAAACTCGAATAATTATGGCGATCGTATAATATTGAAATGGACCTATGTTACTTGGATTCAAGTATGAGTGTCAAACACAGTATCTAGATGTCTTTTTTTTTTATTTTTTTTTTATTTTAATTTTCAACTTTTGGGATAAGAGGGGACTCAACTATATTATATGTTATTTTTTTCATTTTTTTTATTATTTTTATTAATTTATTTTCATTATTGTTCTCCTAATTAAGTGAACTTTACCTATTAGTTAATATCTTCTTTAAATCTCTCTTCTTTCCATTGGAGACTTTATTAGTAATATTCTAAAATCTAAAGTGTCAGTCACATATCACATAGTTGTGTCCTATCAACCTAAGGGTAACCACAATGCTGGTACATTGAGCGCCTAGCTTGGCGCTCAATATACTAGCTTGGCGTTAGACGTCCGTTGCTGGGCGCTTGACACTGATTAAACTCACTGAACACTCGGTGCAGACCGAGCGCTTAGTAATGTGGTATCACCTATATATAATAATAATAATAATAATAATAATAATAATAATAATAATAATAATAATAATAATAATAATAATAATAATAATAATAATAATAATAATAATAATAATAATAATAATAA
>JAJIYU010005602.1:0-22171 GCA_030144865.1 Tinospora cordifolia
TTAAATTATGTACTCAATTTTATTTAATTAATTGAGTTTGTGAATTTCAGTTATTTCTTATACTATTGCCTTATTAAATTCTTAATTTTAAGTTATGTACGGTTAAATACGGTCAAGGCATGAAATGACTGAAATAGAAAGTCAAGTGTGCGTTGCTTGTAATGTAACACCGGCCCGGCCCGCCGTTTGGTTTAGTCCACTGTCACGAAAAATGGTGGATGCGTCCAATACTTAATGATACGGGGGTTGGGGTGTTACAATGATGGAGTTGGGTTATATGGTCTAAGTGGTACATTTTTTGTATAGGCCACTATTGTACAAACAATATGTATTGACTTCTATTGTGATTAAAAAGTACAACTATTACTTTTGTTATATGAGTGATATAATGTGTTTCTGCTATGTTATACTTGACATTACTAGTTATTACTTGAATGTTTTAAGATTGGAATGGTTGAGGCTTAACTGTGGTTGAAAAACCATTACAAATGTAGAAGAAAGACTGATCCAAACTACTTTCACTACACACAAAAAAGTATTTGAGACAAAAAGAGCCCCCAGACCCCTTTAGTTAGTAGACAAACAAGGGAGGGCCTAGACTTCCTAAATAAGGAGTCTAGGCCTGACCGATAATTGTTTATAAGTTTTCAAGTATTTACTTACTTTAAGATCGGCAAGGGGAAGAACAGGACTCCTCTTAACGAGGAGGACTAAGTTATCTTGATTAGTAGGGGTCAAAGGGCAGTCTTCCCCATAAACAATACACATACTCTTCTTATTTTAAGTAGACCCACTAGACAAAAGATAAAGAGTTCCAATATGTGTCATGCTTTGTTAGTTCTAAAAGTAGGAACATAGTCCTTCCTCACCCCACTTCCTTGGAGAAAATAGTAGCAGCAGTGGCTTCAAAAGCAGAAAAGGCAACCGTACAACAAAGAAAATATGAGAGATTGGATAAAGAAGCCCCTAGCAGAAAAGCTATTGCTACAAAGAGTTTTGAGCACACGAGGAGACTAGGCCTCTAATCGCGTGCCTATTGAAGAATGAGTCAGCAACTCATGGGCAGTAAGTCATAGCAAAAGTAAGCCTTCATAGGGCAATCAATATTGCTTGTGGATCCAAACTTGGGTGATCTATCCATGACCAAAATGAAACTTAGGTGAAACTAAATGGAGGTCCGAACCGATTGACATTGAAAAATCTGTGGAACATTGTTAAAAAAAATCAAGTTATTGCTGTTATTAGTTAAAGTCTATATTTTCCATTATATTCCTTGCCATCATTACTTTATTAGTACATTTTTTTTTCTTATGAATGTTTAATAACTGATATAAATTGTAGAAACTAATTAATCAATATAGTTTTTTCTTATGAATGTTTAATAACCCATATAAACAGTAGAAACTAATTAATCAATTCATTTAAATGAGTCATATAATATATATTAAACTTCTTCTATTTTTATAGTACAATGAGCCAAGTCTTAATCAACATTTAATGTTTAATTTTTATAAATTTACATGACACTTCTTATAAACATTATATAAATGTCCATATGATCTTATACATTATATATGGGCACGAGAGTAGTCCCTTGCATACTTGATGAGTAAATACTCTCCATTGACAACACTTATAACTTTTTAATTGATTAATTAGACGAAAATATGATATGATAGTAAATATTATTATTTTCAATATAGATGAAAAAACTAGAAGATTTTATGGGTGAAAAGAATGATGGATTTATTTCCACATTTAGGTTCTAACTCTATTAAGTATATACATTACCTTAAGAAAATTATAAATGGTATCCATCTTGTAACAAATGTATCAATATATGTTGTTATAATTTAATATTTCCTTGAATACGTCAAATGTATTCCACCCTTTTAAAAATAATTTTTCACCGTACTATTTTCTTATTCAAACTTGTATTGTTGCAATATGTCCACTTAGTTGATGAGATAGTTATAAGGCGCAAAATATAGTTTAATTGGAAACTATTACATTAAAGGGTATTAGTAGATTCATTATAAGTATAATTTTGGTGTCCTTTAGGACTAAATTTTTGGGGGCTATAGAAGGGGCTATACATACATACATACAGACACTCTCGCACACCATCATTTCAAATCAAACCCAACCTCTATGGTCAATACCCTACATGCAACTTGACACAAATGATTTGGTATACAATTTTGGTGTGAACAACCCGATATTTGGTTAAAACATGACTAGAAATTGTGGGGTTTAGTCAAGTTCAATTGGGCATGTGACTTACGGACCTTTTCACACCGCCAAACTAAAAGAATGTGATATAATATCTTCTTGTAGTTTTTCCTTGATGAAAACTATGAAACATATGAGTTGAGTGTTTAAACAAGTGCATACTAGTTAGCTTTAGTCTCCAATATCACTTATTCACTTGGACTCTCTAGGGTGATCTTGAATGATTTATATAGTATTGGGTAATTATACATATCTCTTGAACGCATCCAAGCTCATAGTTCTTAATGTGCTCTTGAGGTTTAGTCTTGCTTTGGTAAGTCCTCACCTTGGCAGTCTTGACATCATGCCTCAAGGAGTGCTCACAGCATGCTAAGTAAATGAGGATGGGAAGGTTTTACGTTGCCATTACTACTTTAATTTGCTTCATTTTTGCTCTTTCTTGAGATTTGCATCGCGAACAACATTGTTGACCAAACTGTCATGAACTTCGACTTGTTGGGCCAATGTATGGTCAACTTGTTTGGTAGCGTGCTTACCCTCTAGCTCTCCTTATTCAACATGAGAATAGCTCCAAATAGTCATGTTGAGTGACAATGGCAATCACACCTATCTCAATTGACTTGACTTATAGTTTAGTCAACATGGATGACTTGCCAATGTACTAGGTCATAAATGACCACTTGACTAGTGACCAACTTAGCCCAACTAACCTACTTGGCATCCAAGTTAACTCGTGTAACTTGAAGTTTAGCTAACTCATCTGACCTATCTTGTTAAGCAATGATAATGCCTTTGAGGAGAAATGTCCGTCTGATGTTTCATAACCTAGGAAATCCTCCTCTTGAGGTTCTTATAGGTAAGCGAGCAATGTGAGATGGTGATCAATGCCTTTGAGATCCTAGTTGAATGAGGATGGGTTAGTGTTCATCTCACTGTGGAGTCAAGGCCAAGCTTCTACTGCTCCAAAGGCATCACAAACAACATGTGGTATGTGTCACTTGACTTGCAACATCAAAAGGATTGTATCAAAGGCATTTTTTGTTGATTCATCACCACCTAGGACACAACTTCAAGATTCTTCTCCAAGTCACAAAATGACTTATTTATAGAGCTTTGTAGGTCATTAGTCATAATAGTTCTATTATGTCAAGGTAAGATACTTGGATATTTTTGTATCACCATAAAAGACTATTATGAGACAAAATCTTATAAAATATTATAGAATTTGTAAACATAAATAGAAATTCAATAATAGTCTCTTTAAATTTGCTCTAATGCACCAAGTCAGCTATGCAAACCTAGAGTTTTGTACCACCAACTTGGGCTCTCTTACCTTGGCTCGAGCCTTTTTGCATATCATTCTCTCTAGTTTGTTGCCATGTGTTTTCATGTGCATGTCTAGATACAATGTGGTGTGTTTTGGTTCAACATTTCTATGTGACACACCGACATGTGATCTCCCAACTAAACTAAGACCACATTACTAAAATTCCCTCAAGTATAATAAATGCAAGGAAATAACTAAATATTAACTAATAATCATGGGGTCAAGCAAAAGTCGGATAATTAAAATAAAATTTCGTCATAATACCCAAAATCTTGTCAAATACTTAAAATAAAATAATTCAAATAAAGTAAACCTTGAGAAAATCATAGAATTTATAATGTAAAACATGTACAATTAAATGTAGGAAGGAGAAGTGTAATACCCCGAAATTTGTGTAAAATTTGATAAATAAAAGTAAATAAAATAATTCAACTCAGGTGAATAATGAGAGATTCATAAAAATTATGATACAATAAAAGTACAATTCAACGTATGCAAGGGTCAACAAACTGGAGCAAAAAATAAAACACAATACAAAAAATGTCCATTGATTACCGCGGTAATGAACTATTGCCTAGAAAAATGGAAAGTGTTCTAGTTACTGCGATAATGGAAATGACTACCATGATAATGCATCGAATGCCTAGAAACTGAATTAGAAACGCACTATGATTATCACGGTAGTGTATCACATTAATTCATGTGAAATATGTGCAAACAGGATTATGGAAAGTTGTCAAACCACTGTAAGACGTTTCTAACTTACGTACGACTTCTAATTCAATAACTTACTAATAGTTTGTGTATGGGAAACATTAAAGATAGAGAATTGGAAAGGTTTCTATAATGAAATCAACACAAACATCCCAAATCATGCCCATTAGAACTCTATATAAACCTAAGCATAAGCGCCATTCTCCTCATCCTAGCAAGAACAAACCAGTTCTCTTCTTGCTCTACTAGCCTTCTTCTTGGAATTCGTTTCATTTTCTAGCTATTCTACACAACAAATGGAGTAGTGGAAAGGAATAGAAGCATAATTCTACAAGAAAAGCTCAATTTGGTATTTTCTTGGAGCAACAAAAAGATTTAAAGGTCCCATGAAGGTATAATCGACTTGTTTCAATTTGAATTTGCTTGTTTCTTGGTTTAGAAGTCTATGTAGTAGGATGCCATGGTCATAGGAACACAAAAGATGAAAGAAACAAACCTAAAAATTATGTTATCCTACTGGTTATCATGGTAATGTCATTATTTTCACCAATTTCTGGGAAAATCTGCTTAGACTATAGTAGTAGTGTGCCCAAATTTTGAAACCACGTTGTGGTTACTACGGTAGCCTACCATGGTAACACAACTTGAATTCACCAATTTTCACTGGTTACAGTGGTAACCTACCACATTAATGCTCTGAGATCCCTATCTCATTTACTCGTACACACTGACTATCGTAGTAACCCATTCTTCTACTGCGTAGACCTAAGACTAGACTTAGGTTTATCTTGGGTGATGTTCTAGCATGTTATGGGCTATATATGATAAAAGACCATTAGGATATTATTCAAGAATGTTAGAAACACGTAAATGACCTATTAGTCTTGATTTTCAAAGTTGAAGGCTTAGAATACCCGAAAGAGCCTAAGGCATAGAGGTGGAGATGACTTATAGGTTTTACCTTCTTATTTCGATTTAAATAAAGCTTGCATGTGTGATCATGTTTTGAATATGTTTATTTCTCCTCTTTTAGCAGCCACAATCGTTTTTTTCCCAATTAGGTATATCCTTCTTCTAATCACACCTTCCTCTTTTATACCCGCACTCAAATAACCCTAAAAATACGAGATTCCCGATACTTAAGTGAGTGACCGCGGTCATTGATTTTTGTGCCAAAACCCAGAAATTCTCCACATTCTGCCCACCGCGGTCTGGCCTATTTCTGTGCAATTCACGTTCTGGTGACCGCGGTCACCAGTGTGTGGACCGCGGTCACCGGTGCAGTATGTACTAATTTGGTTCTTCTTTTATTACTGCGGTCTTCAGTTATTGGACCGCGGTCTACTGGTACTTTCTCATGATTTCTTTTCTTATTTACCTTCTTCTAATACATTCTTCCTTTGTGCTTCAATCTGTATCCTGCAATACACTTAATTCCTTTCCCAGACATCATTTTCTCATAAAAGAATATCAAAACTCCAAAAACAAGGCTTAAAAGTTATTAAACAATGCAAATCCCTAATTACATGCAATTATTGCTAGTTATGCAATTCTTTACTTTATTCTCCTTTATTTCTTCTAAAATGCAACATTTAACCTATTCTAATGTTAGTTTGCTATGCAACTAACACCTACTGAATCTTTTATAGCAGATCCGGGGTGGACAAAGGTAAGATGAATTGCTCACAAGCCTAATAGAGGAAATTGAATAAGATAAGCATACTTACCTTAGGTAAGATGCTGAGGATGCCTTAAGACTTAGGGAGAAAACACTGTATGGGTAATTGTGGATAATCTCACTAAAGTGACTTAGTTCCTGCCAATTAGATCCAGAGATCAAATCGGTAAGTGTAATACCCCATAACTTCGTAATCATGCCACGTTGCAAGTAGGTATAAAATAAAATAAAATAAGAAATTAACAATCGATATTAGTTGAATTACTAGAAAAAAATATATTAATACATATAATTTTATGGCAATGAAATGAGTAGATTACAAAATAAAAATGGTAAAATATATATAAACTTATAATAAGGTTTACATATATAAAGTGAGTAGTGTATATATATCAAAAAGATATATATATAGAAACTTATAAACTTATGATAAGGATTAAACAAATGTTTTACATGAAATTATGATAAGGTTTTATATAAATTAGAACGATTAGTAGGAAAAAATAATAACCATAATAATAATAATAAAAATCAAAATTTTAGAGGAACAACCAAAATTTTCTGGTTGTTATGCTGGCGGTGCTCTGTTTCAAGAAAATGATCAAGATAAAGGAAAGAAAGAAAATGAAGGAACAAGCTGGAAAATTAAAGAGAAAACCAGAATGCTCTGTTTCTGGTTCGGCCAAAAGAAAAAGAAACAGAGGGAAATGAAAAAGGAAACGAAGAAGTTGGAAGGGAGAAGAAGAAGCAATAGCTGCTTCTCTATGACATGATCAGCTTGAAGAAGAAGAAGAGTTCTTGTTATTACTGTGGTTTGTGAAGCATGAAGACGAAAAGCAGTAGTTGTTGTTACTACTTGGGATAGAAACAGGGAAGATGAAGCTAGTGCTCTGGTTTGGGACCAATAGCAAGACGGCCAGGAGGTTTGTGCTAGTGTTGGTGCTGCTGCTGCTCAAGCTGTTGCTCTCCTTGCTACAGAATAAAGAAGAAGTTGGTGGTGTTGGTTGGTGAAATGAACAGAGGGAAGAAGGAAAACAGAGCAACAATGCTCTGTTGCTATTGTTGCTGCTACTACTACGTTGAAGAAGAAGAACCAAGAAGAGAACGAAGTAGAGGAGTTGTAGCAGAATGAAGAAGGAAAGATGCAACTGCCAGTGCTGCTACTACTGCTGCTGCTGCTGCCAAATGAAAAAGAAGGCCATGTAGGAAAGAGGAATAGAAAACAAGGGAGGAAAGAACACATGTAGCTGCTGCTGGATCAAGAAGAACATGGGAGCTGTGCAGGGATTCCGATAATCTGGCGTGAAGACGAAGAACCAACAACGATGTCGAAGTCGAAAATAGGGGAGTTCGTGGTGTTATTGGGTTAGGTGGTGCATTATTGAAGTAGCTGCTATGGTATTTGAGGTTGGAGTGAATAACAGGGAAATGGCAGCAATGAAGATGATGAGAATGTGTGTGTGTGTGTGGGAATGCAGCTGCCATAAAAATAAGAACAGATGAAAAATAAAAAATGTATTGGAAAGGAGGAGCTGCTAATGAACCATGTGTTGGGTTTAGAACGGCTGATTGTGAGTAGGTATAAACTGAAATAAAATAAGAAATTGACAATCGATATTAGTTGAATTAACTAGAAAAAATATTAATACATATAATTTTATGGCAATGAAATGAGTAGGTTACAAAATAAAATGGTAAAATACATATAAACTTATAATAAGGTTTACATATATAAAGTGAGTAGTGTATATATATCAAAGATATATAGAAACTTATGATAAGGATTAAACAAATGTTATATATGAAATTGTAATAAGGTTTTATATAAATTAGAATGATTAGTAAAATAAAATAATAACAATAATAATAATAATAATAATCAAAATTTTAGAGGAACAACCAAGATTTTCTGGTTGTTATGCTGGCAGTGCTCTATTTCTAGAAAATGATCAAGATAAAGGAAAGAAAGAAAACGATGGAAGAAGCTGGAAAATTAAAGAAAGAACTAGAATGTTATGGTTCTGGTTCGGCTGAAAGAAAGAAAAAACAGAGGGAAAGGAAAAGGGAAATAAAGAAGCTGGAAGGGAGAAAAAAAAGCAATGGCTGCTTCTTTGTGACATGATCAGCTTGAAGAAGAAGAAGAGTTCCTACTGTTATCGTGGTTTGTGAAGCATGAAGACGAAAAGCAGTAGTTGCTGCTACTGCTTGGGACGGAAACTGAGAAGATGAAACTGATGCTCTAGTTTGGGACCAATAGCAAGACGGCCGGAGGTGTGTGCTGTTGCGTTGTTGTTGCTGCTCAAGCTGTTGCTGTCCCTGCTGCGGAATGAAGAAAAAGCTAGTGGTGTTGGTTGGTGAGACGAACAGATGGAAAAAGGAAAACAAAGCAATGATGTTCTATTGCTGTCGTTGCTGCTACTGCTATGTTGAAGAAGAAGAACCAAAAAGAGAACGAAGTAGAGGAGTTGCAGCAGAACAAAGAAGGGAAGATGCAGCTGCTAATGCTGCTACTACTACTATTGCTGCTGCCAAATGAAGAACAAGGCCATGCAGGAAAGAAGAATAGAAAAAAGGGGAGGAAAGAACACATGTAGCTGCTGCTGGATCAAGAAGAAGATGGGATCTATGTGGCTATTCCGGTAATCTAGAGTGAAGACGAAGAACCGGCAACGGTGTCGAAGTCAAAAACAAAGGAGCTTGTGGTGTTATTGGGTTAGGTGGTGCATTATTGAAGTGGCTGCTATGGTGTTTGAGATTGGAGTGAATAACAGGGAAATGGTAGCAATGAAAAATATGAGAATTTGTGTGTGGGAATAGTTGCAGCTGCCATGAAAATAAGAATAGAGGAAAAACAGAAAATGTATTGGAAAGGATGAACTACTGATGAATCGTGCGTTGGGTTTTGAATGGTTGATCGTGATTAAAGATGAAAAAGATCAGTTGTGAAGTGACGCATTGTGCATGTGTCTGTTTGCTGCTACTATTGGATGCGAAAATCATGATGAATGAAGGTGTGTTATGTTGATTTAAGTTATGTGAGTAGTGGTGATGGTTAATTTGGGTGTGTTGAATTTTGGTTGGTGAGTGGAAGTTTGAGGAGTTAAGCAAATTAGTTTTTGGATTGAGGTTTACCAGTTTGTGGATATGTGTAGATAGAAGAAGAAGATACAAGAAATTAGATTTGGTCATTATTGATGATTTTTCCGAAGCTGTAATTAAATGATTAGGGCCAAGTCTTATTCAAATGGTAGAGGATGTTTTCATGGGGATATCTAAACTTCTTAGTGGAAATCAATAAGACATTTACATCTCATAAGAAGAGGAATCCACTGGATTCATGAACTTTGGAGCTCTCTATATGTAATAATGATAGAGGGTTGCAGCTAGAAATATGAGCACAAGGAAGGACGAAGAGTCAACCATTTGATATATTTGAATAAGAATCCTCAGGCTAAAAGAGTTTTTCCTTCTGTCTGAGTTGAGCAGATGTTTGAAGAGATATAAGCCAAACTTTCTGGAGCATCCTAGTTCCTCATTTGTCTTGTTCCAAAAAGGAAAACATCTGTTATATAGGGTTCATGGAAGAAGAAAAGTCTAGCTGATTTTGGTATTGTGACTCAATGCATTGCTCCAACAAGGGTTAATGATCAATACTTCACAAATGTTTTCCTAATCCCCAAGGTTCCAACCATCATTCTTGGAATGGATGTGTCACACGGTATTCCTAGTCAGTATGATTTACCTTCTATTACTTTAGTAGTTAGTTTCAGATAATGATCATTGATTTCTCAGTATAGGGTATCAGTAAGAGTATAGTTGTCCAAGGCTGAAATGATAGAATCTATATTCAAGCAAGAGAACTGCTTCTGAACTTCTATACTAGTTCAAGGAAGAAAAAGCCTAATCAAGTTGTGATTCTCAAATCTTCGGATGTTACATTAAAGTATCAAGGATTTTGAAGGAAAGTAAGGTCGCCCTAAAGAATGGCAAAATTAGGTGGGCGTGACTTCCTTGTTCATATGTATTAAATAGATTTAAAATTCAAATCATTTGTTTGAATAGTTCTAGGTTATTAGAATCTTATTAGGAAATTGATTGAAACTATTTGGTTTGTTTGAATGATGTGTCATTCATGATGAATTATTTAGACTCGTGCATAATCAGTTTATGACATAATTGAAAATAAAGGTTTGCACTTAGATTTATTCAATTATGGCATGCATGAATAGAAAAAAATATGCATTTACATTCCGTTATTTACTCATGTACCTTATCATGTTAACTTGCATGCATAGTAGAACTATTTAGCTAGTACATTGTGTGATGCATGATGTGATTGAGATTGTTTGTAAAACAAAAATAAGACGAAGGTTTATTAAGAATCCACATACCGATACGATTGTCAAGCCTGAAGCGGATCGAGGTGGCATCTCCTATATGTCACCGCTTGAGATTGTCGAGCTACAAGGCGGATCGTAAGTACTCCCACCTTGAGCTGCCTACGACAGCTTGAAGTCTTTGGGTAACGGTACAAGCCACAGTAAGTAGTCTATCTTAGATTGTGATACTAAGATATGACTGATTTTAGATGGTACTTGAGGCTTCTACGATTATGATTAGATTGGATCACAGGGAATACCGTGAGGCATCTCAACCCTCTTCCGATTTTAGACTTCGACCAAAACTAAATAAATGGTTGAAACGACTAATGCTTGAAAGTGTTTGTAATGTTTTGGATTAGGTCTATATAATGCATGTGATGTGTAGAAACGATCTACTAGGCTTTCGAGCTCACTCCCATTTTATTTTTCAAGAATATTTGGGCATAGCATATAACAGTCTACGTCAAAAGACTTGCACTCGGATTTGGACACCTCTTGGGGAGGTCATTCAGAATAAGAGATTGTAGAGGTGGTGTTCTATTTATTTTACTGAAATAATTTGCATGTTTTGATTTTGATTTTGTATTTCTATGACTCGTGTTTTCAATTGATTTTGTACATTTCATTGTTACTGTTTGAAAAGAAATTGTTTGAAGTGATTCTGTTGCATAATTTGAAATTATGACCTATGATTTTCAAATTATGTTTATTTTCATTTACTCTATAAATTTGGTGAATAAATGAAAGTCAATTTGAATTATTATTTCCTATGGAATCTTGTTACAAACGCATTTCTTTGAGAATGGTTTTGCGAACTTGAATTTGAAGAGAAAGATTTGGAAAGAACGAAATTTATAGGTAACATCTTGATTTTAATGGGCGACGATCCACACATGAGACAACACGTGACAGGAGGTCCGATTGAAAATTGGGGTGCTACAGTAAGTCTGAGAGAGTTACTTGGACACTAAACAATATGTTGAGGTCTTATGCCTTAAACCTTAAAAGAAAACTGAAGAAGGTATGAACCTGTCGTTCAAGATGATGCTACTTACGAGGAAGTAGTAGTCAAAATCCTCGATCATAAAGTACAGAGTCTACGAATGAAGGATATCCCATTATTGAAGGTACTATGGAAACATCACGGGGTGGAATAAGCTACTTGGGAACTCAAACGCGAGATGAAGACAAAGTATCCACACCTGTTCACTAGAAATCCTTAGTTATATACAAATTTTGATGATGAAATTTTTCTAAGGGGGTAGGTTGTAATACCCTGAAACCTCTGTATCTAATTAAATAAAATTCAAGATCAATTCAGTGAAGTTCGGTGCAAAATGAAATCAAGCTCATTTCAAAGCTAAATTTGGCAAGTATCCAAAAGTCTCATTTGGTGACCCTTAGGGACCCAAAACAACTTGAAATGAACTAAGGTGACATGAACCAACTAATTGGACAACATATCCAAAAATTAGAATAAATAGTCAAGATTGGGGTTTTCATTTGCGAAACACCCTTCAGGGGGTCCATATTAGGAAAGAATTGGCATTTAGGGTAATTCAGGGGATTAAAATGATCTGAATCGAAACAGAATAACATGAACTAACAAAATAAATGATATATCCAACAATCAGAATAATTGGCCAAGATTTGGATTTTCGTTTGCCTAGTGACCTCAATGGGTCTTAAATAAGAAAGTTTTTTAAGAAAAATCACATAGGGTCAAACCATACCTTAAAATGTGTATTAGGTTCATTTGATTCCAAAACTATAGGATATAAATCATAATTCCATGTAAATAAAAAGATATTAATTTTTATTTGATATTTGTGAACCCATGAAGTCACGCCCACCCTAAATATGTGCAAGTCACATGTGTGGAACACCATGATCATGTGTACCCTCACCCTACCCTAAGCTCCATTGGACGTTTTCTTTATTTGAGTTCATGTAGAATGATCTCATATGCCATGAAAATGATCAAGTATGCCACCCCTATGAGATGCCCACTTAGCATTAAGAAACCATGAATGAATGATTCCATGTGCACCACGATGTGGTCATATACACCATGCTCTACACACCAAAAACATCCCAAATAATCCACATTAGAAGTTTCTAATTCAAGAATAGAAGTTGCTGAAAAATGTTTCTAAACACCCAAGGAACAAGATTAGAAGTTTATAATCTAAGAATAGAAGTTGCTGAAAAATGTTTCTAAACACCTCAGGAATAAGATTGGAAGTTTCTAATTCAAAATAGAAGATTGTCGAATCTTGTTGATTTGGTGTGCGTAAGGAAAGGAAGCAATTACCAAAACATATTGAAAAGTTGTCTTGCTCACATTATCACACCTTGATTAACTTTCAACCAAAGAATAGTAAGTATTCTAAATCTTTTTTGTGTTCACACATAAATAGGAAATCAAATAAAGCTTATATCTTGTATTCACACTAGGAAAGGGAAACTAAATAGTGTGCACACTCAATCTATGCATTCGAAAACATCCCAATACAGGAATGGAAAGGTTTCCTAGTGTGAGCATGTCTAAACCATCCTCTAGTGCTCATGAAACTCTATATAAACCCGCTCTTGCTCACATTCATCTCATCCCAAAGCAAAGAGTTAGCACTTCCCTCTTAGCTTCTTCTAGCCCTCTTTTTGGCATCTCTTCTCACTTTTTTTTTCTCTCTTGTATGAAAAGTTCTAATTTCAGTCTTATAGCGAGTTGTTTTAAGTGATTTTGTTGGCATTTGGAAGTACTTGAACATTAGGAAACCTTGCAAATATTTTTAGGAGAAAACATCATAATGTGGAGGGGATTTCTAAAACTCCTATTTTACTACTTCAAGCCTTTAGTGCATTCATATTTTCAGTTTTTTTCATGTTATTTTATAAATCTCACCATGTTTGATCATGTTTTAATTTCACGTAGCATGTTTTTATATTTTTAATTCATGCACGATAGTATAACATGCTTAGAAACCATGCTTAGACTTATTTTTGAGTTTTTTTGCATGCTATTTGTGTTTTCCATGTTATCTTGATTATTTAAATTTTGATATTAATTATTATGATCTTAATTAATATTTAAATATGAGAAAGTGAAAATAAAAACTATGTACCATCATAGTAGTTTAAGTGATGCCATGGGTGTTCTTTACATATACTTAGGTGTATATGAGTAACATTACTAAGTGTGGATGTGTTTTAAAATACTTGGGATGGAGACGTGTGATCCTTACTTCCAATGGAATGTGACAAGATGAATTGTCATTCCATCCAAAATAGGAGTACTTTAATGAAGAACATCAAGGGATTCAAAACCCCTTGTGGTCAAATATGCAACCCTAACAAGATATTGTTTGAAACACTTAATGTTTATAAGTGATTGAAATTGGATGTACTTTTGATTTGGATTAGTAACTTAGTAGTTTAATGAATGATCCACTGGGTTATATGCTTACCCATTCCTTCTATTTTTCAAGAAATTGAATTACATGAAGATTGTAGATTTTTGAAAGTCTACATTTAAAAAGTTCATATTGTAAGGGCACATGTCCCAAATTTTGAATAAAGACTTCTGCTGAATTTTACTTTTAAATTTTAGAGTTATGTACTCTTTCTTTTGATTATATGAATTCAATAATGTATTTCTTTATTTTGAATAAATAAAAAGTTTGAAGTTTTCCTTTATTCACTTGTATTATGTAACACCCCAATTTTCGACCGGGCCTCCGTTCACGTTTTACTTCACGTGTGGATCGTCGCCCGTCGAAAATTGAGATGCTACCTAAAAGTTTCATTCTAACAAAATCTTTTTCTTCAAAATTCAATTCATAACTTTTAGTTTTCAAGTCAATGTCTATAAGGATATTCAGTGCAAGATAGAAAATCACAACAGTTTTACTGAATAAATCATAAGTAATGCAGCGGAATACTTTTAAACCATTTGTTTGAACCAAAATCGTTATATAAGGAAAGCCATTGAAAGAAAAAATAATCGAAATTAAACCAATGTAAATAATTTAAAACAATCCAGTAAAATACATAAAATATGACTTCCAAGTCACCAATCCCAGACGACCTCCCCATGAGGTGTCCAATCTGAGTGTGGGCCTTCTTACGTAAGTCAACATATTCTACGTCCAAGTGTACCTGAAAAATAAAGTGGGAATGAGCTCGAAAGCTTAGTGGATCGATCCTATGCATCACACGCATTATACAGACCCAATCCAAAATATTACAAACACTTTCAAACATTAGGCATTCAAATATTCATTTGTTTCAGTTGTGCTCTAAGACTAGAAGAGGGTTGAGATGTCTCTCGGTATTCCCTATGATCCAATCAAATCTCAAAAGGTTCTAATAACCATCTAAAATCAATCGACACTCACATCACAGCCTAAGATAGAGTACTTACCCGGGCATTGTACAATCTCTCAAAGGCTTCGAGCTATCACAGTCAGCTCCGTGTGGGAATACCTACGATCTGCCTTGTGGCTCAACGATCTCAAGCGGTGACATATAGGAGATGCCACCTCGATCCGCTTCAGGCTCGTCAATCGTACCGATACGTGAATTCTTAAAAAACCATCGTCTTATTTTAGTTTTTTTCAAACAATTTCAATCATGCCAACCACTACGCATATCATGGAAAATAAATCAAATAATGCAGGCTATTCACATGAGTAAATAATGAAATCTCAATGCATGATTTCCTATTAATGCATATTATAAATGAACAAGGTACAATTTAAATAAATCATCGTATCATCATCCAAGCACGCCAAAGAAGTTCAATCGATTTTATAACAAAATTCTAATAATCCTAGAACTATTCAACCAAATGTTTTGAATCTTAAATCCATATAATACAAATGAGCAAGGAAATTACGCCCACCTGATTTCGTCAATCTTCGGGGCTCCTTGCTTTTCTTCGAGTCATCCAGTACCATGACAATGTCAAATCTGGAATTTAACAATCGATAAAATTTTTCTAAGTTCTTAATTCATATTCAATCTCATTTCGATTTATTCCTAAGCTTAATTAATTTCTAAGATAAATGTGAGATCTAAATATCCTTTTCAACTAATTTACGATTATTCTTGAAGTCTAGAGTTGTATATATTCTACTTAAATAAATTTCCAAATCCTCCGAATTCCGTTAATTTGAAAGTAGAACTTTGTAATTAATTTCCGAGCCTTTTGATTTATTCATTTCTAAATAAGTCTATTTAGATCCAAACAATTTATTTTAAATCTTTTAAAATAAATCATTTCTCTTCAAAATATAAAATCCAAACTTAGGAATTTCCTAATTCTAAGTTCCAGAATAAATTTATTTTACCTTTCAATTTATTCTTCTTTGTGCGAACGACACCAATGGCGAGTTGTTACTTCCTTTCTTGCGCAACGCTGCCACGATGCCCATCGATGGTCCAATTCGATGTCTAATCTACTGTTCGGAATTCATCAAATATGCTCAAAAGAATTTCTAGTAACATCAACATCAACTCTCTTCTTCAACGCATCATCAACATTCCCCCAAATCACAATTCAGCTCAGCCCGCATCTTCATAACACACCGGCAACATTGACACTAAAACTTCATTTATCACACAACTTACGGTATTACTCCTCTTGTTCAACACTCAACACGTACCGTTCCATCCCTCTGCCTCACGGATAGCAACAGGGAAGCCCCTATTTTCTGTTTCAATTTTTTCTTCTCTACGTCGAGCATGTCGCATCTCATCTCCTGCATTGCTGCATTTCCTCCTTCTTGTTCGGCTGCAACAGCAGCAACTGCTGTAATAGTAGCAGCAACAGCCCCTATTCCACCAGTTCTGCTTCCCTATTCTTTGCTCTCTGTTCATCTTTTCGGCATTGCTTCTTCTTCATGCTGCAACGGCGACGTGAGCAGCAGCAGCCGGGTGTTGCAGCTCGGACAGCAAGACCAGCAATGTTGGTCTCCTTCCTACGTTCTCTCCATTGTTTCCTTTCTCTGTTCCACAGTGAAGACAGCAGCAGCAACACGGCAGTATTGCTTTGTTTTCACTTCCCCTTGCATGGTTTCTTCTTCATTCGGCAGGAAGAACAGCAACAACAATAATAGCAATGGCAACAGAGCACGTCCTTCACGGTTGGCAATCTCAAACCAACAGCAACCACCACGTTTTCCTCTCAACACAGAGAACCAAACGCCAGTTGTTGATTTTCACGGACCAACCACCCCCAATTCTGCATCAGCTCACACCCTCTTCTTCTCTTCTTCCTTCACACTCTGCAGCTCTTCTCTTCGTACCTCCACCAACACGCACCATTCTATAACTTCTTCGTTTCAGTACCTCATCATCCGGATCCCACACCAGCTTCATCTTCTTCCTTCCTCTGCTCGTCATGCTCGGCTCCCATCCAGCTACCACCTTCTACATCTTCGTTCAATGGTAGTAGCAGCAGCAGTATGCAGCCATGAGAACGGCACCAGCAACCGTTCCTCCACCTCATCGTCTAGCAGCAACAACAGCAGAGCAGCAGCAGCTGCACTGTAACTGCCCCTCTGTTTTTCAGTTCCTCTTCTCTGCATGGCCTTCTCCTTCATTTGACAGTAGCAACAGCAAAGGTAACAGCATCCGCAGCTTTTCCTTCTTTCTCGTTCTCTATTCTCTTCTGTGTATTTCACCGTTCCCATCTGCTCCACCACTAGATGCAACAGTCCGGTTCATTCATCTCCAAAACAGGGCATTGGCAGCACGCTTCCTTACTCTGAACGTGCCACCATGTTCCCGAGCAGCAGTACGTTCCTCTTCCCTTCGTTGTCTTCTTCTTTTGTTGGTCGATCATCTTCGTCACTTCTTTTTCATTCATCCTCACGCACGATTTCTTCCTTGTTCAGGTAGCAGCAATAACAGAGCTTCACGGCTCTATTTTGTTTCTCCTCTGTTCTTCTTATCAAGCTGCCCCCCATCTTTAGTTCAACTTCCGTTTCTCTGCATCACGATAGTTCCTTCTTGAGTGTTCATCTCACCGGCCACACCAGCAAGCCACCACATTGGCTTCTTCTTCAATCTATCGTTGCCCGGATCATTCGAGGCTCTCTTCTTCGACAAACTTCCTCAGCACACTTCATTCGGTTATAATTATAATTGCATGCGTTTTATTTCATTTTATTTTATTTTATTTTATTTTTTTCTACTAATCATTGTTAATGGGTATATTTAAAACCTTATAATAGGTTTACAATGATATGTATATTTTATCTCTTTTCTATATACATACATATACATATACATATATATATACATATAGATATATATATACGTGTGTGTGTGTGCCAATCATTTTAATGTATAGATCTTAATATAATTGTATATATGTTACCATATTGTTATTATTATTGTTACTAATTAAATAATTATTTCGACTATATATATTTATCTATAAAACATAGAATGTAGTTTTATCATATTATTATTATTATATTTTTTGTCTTTCGATCAAATGATAAATTTCATCTTTGCATCACTCGCATCTTCACGCGATCGCGAGTGATCTATGAAATGATTTATTTACTCCTAAGCATAGTCTACATTTATTTTAGATTGTACATAATTTTAATTCGTTTATTATTATTCATCTCCTGTTCACTCACGACGTGGCACGATCACAAAGTTACAGGGTGTTACAATCTACTCCCTTAAATAAAATTTCGTCCTCGAAATTTGGGTCAAGTTAATGAGGATCATCACGCGGTTCATCTTTCCAATAATCCATTACGCTCCCACTGCGCTACTTTGATTTTACTTGGAGAATCCTTCCATGTTTCGTCAGATCATATTTCTCCAATCCACGAATATAATTAGAGTCTTTCTCCACCACATTAGACTTATTGTCTTGTAATGCCACCCGATATGAACTCATTTCTTCCTTGAAAATATTCTATGAAAAGCCATTAAAATTTTCTCAAATCTTTCACACAACTGAGCAAAACTATACCGGTCATCGCCTTCTAGCTTTAGACCTCTCGTCTTTAATTTCCATTGATAATGTACCTCCTATTTCCAGTAAGAAGATTGTGAACGTAACCTTCTTTCTAAATTAATGCTAAGAAGGACAATTAGTTCACAATCGTTGACATGATTTAGTTATAAGTACTGGGATATCGTAACCCAGGTATCATACGTGACATTCATGACCTATCCATGGAAGAGTTGTGGAAGCTTATCCATAATCTAGTGTAAGCTCTCACTTGGAATAAACTTGAGCTATTCCAACATTTTCATTTCTAGTCATCATGCAATCCGGCATTTCCCATAATGAACCACTGCAGCTTTTTGAAATAAGGTTCTAGTACCAATGGCTCAGATAGGTACTTATCTAATTATTCCATTCATCATTTCAGCCTTAGGCGATTGTGTTATTACCAACGCTCTATACATAAAGATCAATGGTCATAATCTAGAATTTATTACTGCAGTGATAGAGGGCAGACCATACTGACCCGGAATACGTGTGAAACATCCATTCCAAGGATGATGGTTGGAGCCTTGGAGATCTAGGCATTAGAAGGAGACTATTCGACTAACAACAAAGAATTTAAGCCACCAAGTTCGGCATTAATCTTTAGGAGAACACTTGTTAAGTATTGATCATTAACCCTTGTTGGAATAATGCATTGAGTAACAATATTAACATTAGCGCAATTTTTCTTCTACCACAAACCTTATATATTAGATGTTCCAGGAAGTTTGGTTTGTATCTATTCAAACATCTACTCAACTCGGACAGAGGGAGAAGTTATCCTAGCTTGAAGGTTCTCTTTGAATAAATCAAATGGTTAATTTATAAAAATCTGCTTTTTACTCACCACATTTGATAAGATCTCAAACAAGACTACGTATGTCACCTTAAACGAAAAATGTAAAATGGCTAGTGCTCTATCTTGTTGGTTACCCTTACTTAATCACACTTGTGATGTCACTGTTAGCTACAAGGTTTTCACCATTTGCCCCCCAATTCTGAGAGTAACCTCTAATATTTCTATGTTTGAGACCTCAGCTATTTTTACTACTATCACCTCCCTAATCTGGCTTGTTTCTACTCTCTCTAAAGCACGCTTAACTGCGAAGTTCCGATAAGATCCGGTGCATTAGTATTGGTATGATTGCACCCTTTATTTCTTTGTTCTAATTTATCGATAGGCAACTGACACAATCTAAGTTCCTTGGTCTGCATCCTTTTCCTCACCGCTCATTTGTCTTTGCTTATTCTATTGAGATTGTTACTCTATTACCGATGTTACTTCTCTTCGGATCTCCAGCAATCTGCTCTAACGGTGCCCTCTTATGCTTGACTTTTTCGCTTGTTCCTGTTCTAAGTCAGTCTCACTCGTCTTCCACCAATAATATGTCAGTCCCACCAATTGGCATGCCACTAATGTCATCCTTCTATGTTCAGTCACTTCCATAGCATTCAGATGCTGATTCATTTCGATGAGCCATCTTCCAACTGCAAAGGGATCAGTCACGCCTTCGAAAGTACTAGATCTCAACTTTTGGAATTCATTCACAAATCCCATTGCTCCTTGTCGTAAATGACTTATCTACTTTGTGGTACTGTATCTACAGGTTTATTCTATCTGATGAGTTTGAAGTTGCCAGCTACATCTGAGACTTTAGTTACACTGTTGACTGTATCTATATCCATGTAGGCACCGATAGTTGTGGTAAGGCCAATGAATGTGGAGTCCTCACCACATGTTCACAAGTTCTAAAGCAATCTCCAATTTCACTTTCTATGAAGTCTTTGCTATCAAGTCCAGGATTACTCAAGTCTCTCAGGTCATTGCCACCCTCCACGTGCTCTCACCATCCAATATAGGCTCATCTTTCACCTCTTGACATGAACAACAAGTCAAGAATTTAACCCAGCATTCCATGATCCATTCATGCTAAGTTGAAGGATAACATTTATTCTATAGGTATACATACATGTTTTTGTTTTCTCCTGGTACCGTACTTATCCTATTGACCACTACTACCTATATGCCCATGCTATCTCATGTTTCTTGTGCTAGGGTGACTCTAGGTGCATAGTCTCTAAGTTCTCGATTTGTCTCTGTTGTCTAGGGGTTTATGCTTCTAAGTTGGCAGCATTTCATACGTTTTTGGGTACAGGAGTTTGGGTTATAATACTTTAATAGTCAAACTCCATATAGAACAACTAGTCATCCAACAACCAAGCAAACAATACAAGCTAGCATAATGCAATCCCGAAGCTTCCATCTGTGTTTTCAAGTCCGTGTGCCCCATCCCACACTTGCCCTTCCACACAGACTTCCACCCAGAATTGCACCACACCCAAACAATGGCGCAAGTGTCTCGATATCCGCAGTTGCCATGTCCCACTGTGTTGATCAGGCACAATGCAACATGTGCACCCGTAGACTTATTCTAAGGCTGACACAAGCCCCACCATACTGTACCGCCCCATCCCAGTACAATATAGTGCGTAAAAGTTCAGTCAAAGAAATCGATCACTTACCAACCATGGTCCGTTATTTTTCGAATCCAGGATTCCTCCGTACCCCCAAATCCTTACATATCCCATCCTACATAGAGACCAGAGATACGGGCTCCTCCCAAATTTGGATCCTGACCAAACAAATGTGCGTTCAAACACGTTATCAGTCTCTAGCCTATGTCCTAACGTCCTTTAATTTATTTATGATCCACTGTGCCTTTGAAACAACACTCGGTCTCTACCTAGACCTATGGTCATGGTGTTCAACTTCATCGCATGTCTTGTGATGCCATGGTTCCCGAATCAGACTCGTTCCCAAGTAGGGTTCAACCTTCAAGGAAATCTTCCTGAAGTTGGGATCAAACCATCAGGGACAGTGCACCTTCTAAGATTGGCACCAACCCTCAAGAACAACTCTGTACGACCAACCCATCGAGGCGTTCTCTCCAAAGAAGGCACCAACCATATGAGGGTCACTATAAGGATATACTATCAGGGGTACTTTTCCAAGAAAGGCCACTAATCGTTAGGGTTACCCTTCTCAAGAAGAGGTCAACTATCGGGAACACCCTTCAGTATTCAAGTCACATCTGTAATCAGTGACTCAGGTACTCTAGCATCACTTCACCCTTACCTAGATCTTTACCCGTGCTACCCTTTTCAAAATCGTATCCAAGAAAATTCATTTTTCGATGAAAGCGACTCTAATAAAATTAATTTTCAGTGAAAATAAAATTCAATAAAATCTTCATTTCAATGAAAATCATATCCAATGTACTCAAGTCTAGCCCAGTATATCATAATACTGAGCTTTGATACCATATTTGTAACACCCCAATTTTCGGTTGGAGCTCCATTCACGTTTTACCTCACGTGTGGATCGTCGCCCATCGAAAATTGAGATGGTACCTAAAAGTTTCATTCTAACAAAATCATTTTCTTCAAAATTCAGTTCATAACCTTTAGTTTTCAAGTCAATGTTTATAAAGATATTCTGTGCAAGATAGAAAATCACAATAGTTTTACTGAATAAATCATAAGTAATGCAGTGGAATACTTTTAAACCATTTGTTTGAACCAAAATCGTTATACAAGGAAAGCCATTGAATGTAATACCCCAGAATTTTGTCAAAAAATTTAAAATAAATAAAATAAGTCAAATAAATTAATCTCAAAGATTTTAAGAAATTTTGGGTGCAAACGGTGGGTTGGCACATGAAAAATAAAATAAATTAGAGATATAGTGGAAATTAAACAAATAAAACCTTAATTTGATAATTAAATAAAAAAATTAAGGTTTAGTAAAATAAATA
>JAJIYU010005603.1:0-22040 GCA_030144865.1 Tinospora cordifolia
AACACACTCAGCGTGGAAGGCCTTTCTTTCACACAGCCGACTTTAAAATAAGTTGACGGCTTCAAACAAATTCATATGAGTCTTTCTAGATACCAGATTATTAGTTAAATCAGTCGGTAAACTAATCTCAGTCCTATTTTTTATCTTTTCCAACTCTTTTCTATTTGCCCAAAACCTTGTCTTTTTTTCTTCTTTAGATATTTCAAAAAATCGGGGTTGCAAAGTACCACCCACATAATTTTCTTCCATAAAGAAGAAAAAGATAAAAGGATGAAAAAAGTTTCAAAAGATGAAAGATATCATGCAGGTACAGAATGAATTGATGAATATTATATAAAGAAATTAGGTTCATTATTTTACATGTATGGTGGAGTACTCATTTAGATGCTCCTTTCTTTTGATTAATTTGTGAGTATTGCAAGTCTATTCTTTTAACTATTTGATAAAAGCAATAGATTCTTTAGTTATAAATTCAATTAAGAATGGATTTTTTTTTTCTAGAAACTGAAAGTGTGAGATATGATATTATTATTATTATTATTATTATTATTATTTCATAAAACAAAAATGATATAAACACTGTTAAAATCTTAGATTTTTCTTTCAGGAGAATGTTATAAGTGATCATAAGGTGAAATGGGCACTACTATAAGGACAACAAATTAATAGAAAAATGCAAATGAAGTTAAAGAAAGAAAGAAAGGTGTCTTAGTAGTGCAAAACTAATTAATGTTGATAGAGGTCGGCTTGTTGAAACAAGCAAGCAAACGGAAGGAGTCAGGTGAAGGTAGATTTGAAATTAATGGGGCCGGGCCGTCTCCGCGTAGCTTGACTTTGCTTGATGTGCTCTTGTGAATGGCGCTGTATGTATCACATGCAATCCGAGATTACACTTTGGACAACCATTGCGTTGAGTTTGGCGCATTCAAAATAAATAAATCTCTTCGCTTTTTCTTTATTAATTCTTTCCTTTTTTCCAATTACTTTGTGAGTTGATGAATTGGTCAGGACCAGAAATTGTTTGTTTCCTTCTGGTGTTACTTAACGGGAGCACGGACAATTAATGCTTACAATGAAAGAAAGAGAGGAGAGGAAATTAAAGAGAGGGAAGAAGGAAAATGCGTGGACAAGAATGAATATTAGTAGCTAAATATTCATCTCTCCTTTCAGTACTTCATCAAGTTGGGTCTTCTCGTTAAATTGTGGACAGATGAGCACTGCTGTTACTTTTGGGTTTTAAGAGGGGTTGTTGACCTTGTGAATTCCAAGCAGCTGCGATGATGACGATGCCGCTTTAGTTTTGGCCCAGTAAATGAGAGTGACGTCTAAATTCCTTGGACGATTGTCCGTAGCTTGCGGTGCTGCTGATGGTCCCAAACCGATCAAATGGTTTTTTCTTTCATGAGCCAAAGATTTTGGTTAGGGTCGTCGCATTAATTATTTTAAGATATCGCCAAATCCCCATCGGAATTCAACCTAATCCTCTTGCTCACTTGTTGTAGAAATAAAATCAAGGAACTGGAGAGTGTGGTGCTGGCTCCGTAAGGACAAAAGCTAGCTTTGGTTAGGGGAGAGATAAACATACGTCATTAAAAATATGAAGAAGCAATTCTTACAACGTTACTCATTTTGAGCAGGCCAAGACCATGAAGATGAGTCAAATTAAACTTATAATTTCCTTATGTGAACGAGAGAACAGAGTAAATGTAATATCCTAAAAAATTTATTAAAAAAAAAACGAAAACTATAACAAGCATATTGTCCTTGCTATTTTAGTTGGGCAACCTAAGGATAATTTTCTCACTGAAAAAACTAAACTAGAGCAACGATCTGTTGGAAGCACTTAATGTCTACAAGTGTTTGCATGTTTATCTTTCTATATGTATTTAATGTGTAATATAAAAGTAAATGAATTCACTTGGAGCTCTTTCATTTCTTTTCCTTCACAGATACTGGAAGGACTGAATGGGACTCCTATGAGTTGGACTTAGTTTAGTTCGAATAAGTGTTCTTTTATTAGTCTCTTTGTAATGCATGGACATTGGTAATATTGGGCCTTACGAACAAGAAATTGTTTATAACATTTTATGGAACTATTATTTTAGTGGGCCTACGGCCTCAAACATTCTATTCTATTTTACAGGCATGGTTGGTTAAATGATTTTTAGACAATAAATTTATAAAAATGTACATTTTCATACAAAAAAAAAAGAAATAATTATAGAAATATCATTATTTTTATTTTTATACATATAATAGAAACTTAATATCAAAACTACCAGTTGTCTTCATGAACCATAATTGATTAACAGCTCTTAGTCTACTAAAAGTTGACGTACAGTCATTATTACATTAATATACTTTTAGCATATTAATATTATAATATCAAATAAATATTAGTATGTAATTAGCTTATAAATAATTGTATAATATTGGTACAACAATGGTACGAAAATACTAAAAAAAGTTATTGATTAACAATTATTAATATACCAAAAGTTAATATACAGTCAGTATAACATTGATATACTCTTAGTATATTAATATTGTAATATCGAATAAACATTGGTATACATTTACCTTAAGTAGTGGTATAACGATACTATAAAAACTATTGATTAACAACTATTAGTATATCAAAAGTTGACATACAATCAGTATAACATTGGTATACTTTTAATATATTAAAATTGTAATATCAAATAAACATTGACATATATTTAACTTATAAACAATGGTATAACAATGATGTAAAAACTATTATGCTGCTGCTCGCACCACTATCACACTTATGTCGTTGTTCACACCACTATCTCACCTTCTTGCATAGTGTGGTCCGTAAGCATCACCTGCTTCAGTCGTTGCTGTTGGTATCACCACCGCTGCTTCAGCCCTTCTTATCTCCAACACTAACGTTGGCTTCCTTCGATACCATCTTTTCGACCTTCGGCTTCTTCTCTATTGGAGTTTTCTAGGCGGTCGTGGATTTCTTCTCAATGGAATTCTTTTATGCTTTTAGAGCCATTAGAATCGCTAATGTATCGCCGTCGCACCTACTCTCTTTGTCCACCGCTACTAGCCGCTACTCAAACCCTACCTCCATTTCATCGTTCAACCCCCACTATTGCTATTTATTGTGCTGCAGATCTGTTCCTTTTTCTTCGCTAAACGCTGCTTGCTCTCTACTGCTCTCAGCTTCCGCAGATTTGCAACATTGCTTACTTGCCCATCACTACTCTCTGTGACAATGGCCGAGGCATAGTGAGTATGCATTCTTGGTAGATTATTCACTCCCTTTGTTAATTATTTATTCGCTTGGATAGGCTTCTATTTCTACTCCACCGTGCTGCTCAATGGTAGCAAGATTTGGAAGGATGGGGTTATGTGCCTATTCATTCTCCACCAATTTTGTATTGGAGAAGAAACAGAATGAAACCCTACATTCTCCTATTACTACCACTACTCGCGCTTGCTGCCTTTGTTGTCGTTGTCGTTGCTATTACTGCCTTCTGCTGGCACTCAAGATATATAAATATTATGGTATATTTGATAATGTTTAAAGTTATATGTTATAATTGAAAAATTATAAAAAAAAAAGGATGTATATTAAGGAGAATATGTTTTTTAGGGACATTTTATGTAATTTCCTCTAAATTTATTATGAATGAATAAATATGCTTTGGTTCTATTATAGTCAAAGCTTTGGATATATTGTGATGAATGTGTTTTTGTTAGAATTAGTAATGTCTTATGTTGATGCAGAATTTGGTCAACACCACAAACCAAAGAAGGAATGACCAAGATGAGGCGAAATGCGTCGAGTTGAGAAAAACGTGAAGTTTGATGCCCCATTTCGGTTTATAGGGTGTGGTATTTATAAAGTGTTCCTGTGTTAGTTTCTTACTTGGTGTAGGATTTATTTAGGTAACTTTCGATGTTGTGGTGTCCCGAGATCTTAGGTTTCGTTACTGATAGATATGACTTTCCTTAAAAAGGGAAGATCTCAAATCTTCTAGAAATGGGATGTATCTTTGTTACTCTACTCAGAAGTGGTGGGTCGAGGGGCAAATATGCGAAAAAAATTCATTTGTGATTTTGCACCATGTGCTTAGCCACTGGGTGCTAGGACTTCAAGATTTGCACACGCCTTTCTCTCTTTTACCACATGCTTGGACTTGAATCTCCCTTGCATTGTGTGCTTGGAGATGTGGCTGGGGTTGTGAGTCATTTTGTTCTACCTCTCAGACTGGGTCCATTATATACTTGGCATCGTACCCATCCTTAGATTCCTTTGTCCTTTGGTCTTTACGACTAGTTCATTGTCGACCTTTCGAGCACCCCGTGGCTCATCATCAAGCATAATTAAACCAAGGGCCTTAGTCGAATATTGTAAATCCCCATGTGAACCATGAGTTCGGCCTTATGTAACTCTAGGTGGTATAATCAGACTAGAGCGATGCTTTTTACATGTCGATTGAGTGTTTCCTAGTTTTTATCGTCTTGGTGAGTCACTACTCTCCTCGGAGGTGAAGGAGAGGTCATAACACCCTGAATTTGCAACACTACATTTTTAAATTAAGCATATTTAAAATGAAATTGAAAATATAATAGTAGATGTTTTGTAAAATATGACCTTTTCAAAATATTATCTTAAAGAAATCTCAAAAGAAAAATTACAATCATTTAAAGAAAATTTTGAAAAAAAAAAAGCTTAATTCAACAAAAACAAAATTTAGGGTGTCGCAAAATATAAAGGTAGTATTAAAGACAAGATCCTAGGTCTTAACTAGTAGGAAATAACTTAGATGCATAAATAGTAAGTTTAAGGTACTGTAAATCCAATTAAAGTAAACTAAAAGCTTTTAGGGCATAAGTTACAAATGAGATTGTGCGATGAAACCTTGTTGGTCAAAAAAACTTGTTAATAATAAACTAAATAAATAATAGTATAAATAGGTAATTATTTTCCTTAGATATAACAAAAAATATATTTTATATGACAATAGGAAAAAAATTAATACAAATTAGGTCACATTAAATATAAAATAATATAATAAGACATGATATGTAAACACAAACATTTGCATATGTGATAATATTTTAATATTTTTTTAAGTGTTAGAAAATCCCATGTCATCAATGTGGGCCCCACAAGCACACCGCACACTTAGGGCATCCGCAGCGGGGGTTTGATAGCGCTGAGGTGGCGCTCAATGGAGCGCCACCTCAGCGTTACCTAACCCCCTGGGCGTTGAGCGCTCGGACAGTTCCGAGCGCTCAATGCCCATCCTTTTTGTTTTTTATTTTTTTTTTAATTTTTTTTTTAACATCTGGCGTCTTCAGTGCCTGAGCTGGCGCTCAATGCCCGCTCAGGCGTTGAAGACGCCCTTATGTGGGTGCTATCAATACCAAGTGTCATGCCATGTGGACCTCTAAAATCATGTTAGGTGGACGCCTGAGGAATGTGTTCATGTGGAAGCCCAATATATATCAAGTCATGTAAACACCCTAAGATCATGAAAAGTGGATATACACATGCATAAATTGATTAGAACACAAGCACTACATGAGCATGATGGTACATGAGCATAAGCACAGACGTGTCCAATTAGGTGGGCACATGTCATTGTGATAAGTTGACCGTTCTAAATTATGATAAAAATTGACATTCCAAATGATCAAATAAATGTAATGTAATTAAATCTAAAATTTTTAGAAGTCTCCTATATATGAAATAGGACTCAAAAGCTACAAGAGAAATGCCACTGAACCATGGTGCATAAATGTGACATACGCGTGTACAAAAAATATGACATATACATGTTTAATTTAGTTCACTTAGCTACAAGGGAAATGCCATTTAACCATGGTACAAGAATTGTGGCACACACATGTTAAGCTCATTCAAATACTTAGGTTAGTTAATAACACTCGCCACGTCACCCTATCACACAAAACATACAAACTTTAGAAATTGCCTACAGTTTTCTCTAAAAAGCATCATTTAGATAAAATGCCACACCTCCTCAATCCATGGGTTCTAGTTTCAAGGAGGGAATCATGGCCCTTGGATGCTTTGTAAACCATCCTGACTATACAATCAAAGAGAGAATCCACCTAGCCATCTTATATCATGTGTGATTTCACAAGATACCTCAAGAATCCTCACATATGGGAAACTTTCAATTTCTCCTCTCATTCTCACTTTGGACACACACACACAAAAGATCTCCCCCAGCGGTTCTCATTCTCCATATTGGAAAATCCTTAGTTGTAGCTTTAGCTTGCTCCCTTCTCAACATGAAAATAAAAATAGAGAACACCCCACATTGCTTCACTCCAATTCTCAAACTGTAGTTGTCCCTCAACTTCTCAACATTGGTTGTGCCTACACTTTGGAGACACCAACTTGACATTCGCTCTCTCCTCACCATTCCCTCAATCCACACAAGCAAAACACAACCCGGGCATCCTCAAAGTGCTTATCCGAACTTTTGTTGTCTTGGTGGTCGGCTCAAGAGGTGATTGGACTATAAACAACTTGGTGGAAGATTTTGCTCAAGGAAAGGTATACCTTCCGAAAATCTTCTTAAAAGCATTCATAACCGATCTAAGGATTCATGTAGATTGGGTAGGTTTTGAATAAGTGTGTGCACCATGGCCAGCTTTCGGAAGTAAAAAGAAAATCATGCAACCCTTCATGATTTTCACACCTAGAGAATGCAATGGGTGTAACTTGGGCTATATACACCCACATAGCTAGGAAGACATCGTTTCATGGCACAAAAGCATGCTAGTTTGGGACTTGTACTAGCACCATAGAGCCTCCAAGATGGCTGGTTTTGGGTTATACAAAAGTAGTTCACAAGTTTGAAGGTTACTTATGCTACCATGACACAAACACCAATTGTTTGTGCACCCATGAAACCTTAATATACCGACTATATTTGCACATCAATCTTAACATGGTGCATGAAAATACACGAATTCATGGAACATACAAGCAAGACTTGTTGTTTTTACAAGTCCATGTAAGCTAGATCAATACACCACTATAACACTCCTCATTCCTAGTCTCATTTTGAATCGAATTATTAACTTGAAAGCCTTTTTGGTTATTAAATTTTGAAAACATTAATTCTAGAGCGAAGAAAACATGCGCATACTTGTGTCATTCAAAACTTTGCATTTATTTTCAAAACTCCTTTTTTCATTTATTGAGCATGAAAACATTCATTATTTTCATTCTTTGAGTGTGGGGGTGCTATTGTTCTCTTCTTTTCTTGTCTTCACCAAGACATTATCATTTTACAATTCTCATTTTTGTTAAGTCTCAAAACTCTTATAACATGAGTAATGGTTTAAACCAACACTTCCCAACATATGCAACTCTATATATTTATAGTTGACATTTCAAAGTCTCATGCCAAGCATAGTAGCCAAAAGTCCATGTCTGATACTATGGGCTAATCAAAATACGTTAAAAAACTTTCCTTTTATGGTAGGGCATCTCAAGGACATTGGTTCATAATTCAAATATTAAAGCTTTAGAAGAAGTTCCAAAAATGTCCATGATGAATAATTTTAACAAAAATACAATGAAGAGAACTATGCACTATGTCACTAGTCACTTATAATTGTAAATAGGGGAAAGAAATGGACTCTACAAGCGTAGTGGGCAATCCAATTTGTATCATAACTAGTCAAACATATACCCGCAAGAGTCAGCAATTATGGGTGTTTATTAACTCGACCAACCTACCCAAACCGACCAACTTGAACCTTTTGTGTTAGTTTGGAATGGTTTATATTGGTTATTTTGGTTGGGTTGGGTTGGGTTTTAAATTAGTCAACCCGAAGGGTTTGAGTTTAGTTATAGGTTGAATACTTAAAAACTTGAACGCAACTGACCCAACCCAATCTCATTTCTTCTTCTTAAATTGATATAATTATTTATTTGATGTCAAATCTTCTTTTTATACATATTAAAATGCATGCTATTCATAAATTTTATCATGTATCTTGGGCATCATTAGAGTCATTCTAACAAATTATTCCATGATCCAATCAGTGAGCGTATCATGCATAAATCATATCAATTATCATACGAATACAAAAATTATGCATGTAAATCAAAACTAGGTAGCTAGAAAACATCTGAGGTCAAATTTTACAACCATTACACATGTAGGCCTAAGTAGCGAGGAATAGAAAATTTCATCATTCCTACCTCTATCATAGCTTTAAAATCAATGTTCATGTGTCCAAGCTTCATGTTATCACTAATGCATTTCCCATTCCACCTAAGTTTTCCATAGGATATCAATTTTTAATTTTCATATTTTAAATCAAATACTCGTCTTTTACTTGGGTTTTGTAACACCCCAACCTTCGATGACATCTGATCACCCAATTGCACTATAGCCAAATTATTATAATCCCCTCAGTGCCAATAATAGAGATAAAAGGTACAAAGATTATATAATTAAGATCAATCAAAGGATGGATATGCGACATCATTCAATCACACATTCTCTATAGGAGGCATTCAAGAAGATTAAAAACAATGAATAATGTTGATTAAAAGAGAATCAAAATTAATCAAATAACTATAAAAGGTTCCTGATACATCAATTAATAAATTTGGGCCCATCAGGCAATTCATAAATATTGAATTAACAAGGTAAACAAATAAACTCAACATGTGGCCAATGACCAATTCTAAACACGGTCTATTAGGAACCTCATTAGCAAGGCTATTCCTAATAGCACCACTACAAAGGGTTTGTTGAATCTACACTGAGCAATAATCACTTGACAAATAGAATGAAAGGGGTGATCTCAAAGGAGCCAATTGCATCAACCCAAATACATTTCAACATTATAATAATTAGAAAAAATAGTATGTAAAGACTTCCAAAAATTATGCATTTCAAAATTTTGTTTGTTTATAGTTGACGTTAAGATCGAAAGAACTATCCTCAATATTTTCCTTCATCATTATAAGGTATAGTCTAGGGGCATCTATAAAAGCGAGCATTAACCTTTAAGGACGCATTTTTATAAAAGCATCAACTATTGAGAACACTCCTAAAGTAGGGGTTAGACTACAAGTTAACCATAAATAAAACTATGTAGATATCACATACAGGAGTGGTACAATACCAAATACGACCCTAATTAGCCTATCCCAATAAGAGATTTGTCGATGATGATTAAATACGGATACACCATGTCGAGCCTGCTCCTCTAAGGACGATACTCACAATGGTCAAATATAAACATGTCATGTCGGTATATGGTTGATATCTTAATCATCTCTTTTTAATGGCAGTTACAATAAAATAAGAGTAAACATTTCTTATGCATGCATACAAGCAACAAGATACTAAATAACAAGAACTAAATCATCATACATAGAATACTAGTTGGACTAAAATTAATAGATTTTGACATGAAATACATATCATTATTGGATTTTTTTTATATTTCACACATCTATCCATGCATTCATGAAGATATTAGCACACTAGCATGATCCTAACAATTTATTCCAATATAATAAACAATGAACCACATTAATTATTAATTAAAATAATACAGGAGAGAGAAGGATATCACTTCTACCTATATTTGAAGTCTACTTCTTCCTCGAGATTCACATTCTAAGTCTCAACCATGTGATGTTTACCCTATCATATTGGAGTATTTGGTTTAGATTCGTATTCCATATCTTAGGATATTTACGTGTATTCACCCTTTGTTTAGACTTTACAGTTAAGGGGTATGATATAGTGCTTAGATCATTGTTCTCAAATTGGTTGTATCCAGTTAACTTAGTGATTTCAAGTTAAACTCAAATAACTTGATTCCAATCTCGAAAAGTCATTAACTATGACTTTTTGTGATCGATTCCATGTAAGTTTAAAGGTTTTGTTGCTTAACCATGGTTGTCATGCACCCGTTGTATGGAAACCATAGCAATGCCCTATTCTGGTGGACTCGATTTTATCATTAACTCAAGTGTTTAGCCACTCAAGCCCACTTTAACCCTTGAGTTATGTTCAAAGGTTTTTCTAAGTCTATTTAAGTGTTTCTTATTACTTATATTATTGTATTTGAGTATTCTTAAAAAGGTATATTGGGAGGTGCCTTTTTTTCTTTTTTTTTTGTACCCGATTGGTGTCCTATAAGTTTATGGGTTATGGTTTCTACTTTTAATCATTTTTCCCTAAACCATACCATAATGATTTTTAAATTATTTTAACATAAGTACACAAATTGCAACTTTTAACCTTAATTTTTTTTAACACCAAGATACATGAAAACCTCATTTTTAAGCATTCTCATGCTCATTTCCCTCCCAAATTAAGGTCGTCCCTTAAAAATTTTATTTGGACTCTATCCATAAATTTTTTAGTAATAGGTCTTTTCACAACAAGATCTACTTATACTGTAATGACATTTAATTATGCAGGTTGGCTAGGTAGCTGACCCTGTTAGTCCGTTCTTGCAAGAGTGCAAGCATAATTTTCCTGCTTCTTAAATACTTTCCCCCCCCCCCCCCCCCCCCCCCCCCCCCCCCCCCCTCCCCCTTTGCTTAATGAATAATCCCTATATTTTTCGACACCCTTCCTCATGTTCCCTTGTTGTTCTAAGTGTGTAACCTACTATTACATGAATGCCTAGTCATACTTGCATGTACCCCCAAAAATACTTTATTTTGGATGTTTTGCCAATGGTGTACATGTGTGTGGAGGGAGGTTGATGTTGTCTAGGTCTTGCGTCCACTTTGAGACACATTTCAACTTTATTCTAAGGTCATAATACTCTAATATATGGTTTTTACACATTCAACCCATGTGATATGCACATAAAATGCCTAAAACACCATCTTTTTGGTTTTTTTTTCACCTACATGCCCCAAGGGTTTTGTCTGTGATGCATTTACCTATTTAGAATCTCATTATCTCATCATATGAGGGTGGTTTCGATGTTGAAAAAAACACCTTATCCTTATCTTAGTCCCTATTGGTGGTCACAAGTGTATGTAAGAAAGATTCCCTAGACTAAGGTTTTAAGAAAATATACCTTATTTTGAGCCATTCTATTTTATTTTCTTTGGATGACTTCTACCTCTCATTTCTATACTATTTTCACACTTTTAGAGGCTACAATATCAACATGAAAATATATTAAAATATAGACTTAAAACACCAGGTAGACAACATGAGCCAAAAGGTTTATATAGTGTAAGTTTGACATAGTTTCTCAATGTAGTTTTGAAATGTTTTCGCATGGACTTTAGAAGGGGTTTTCAAAAAACAATTTTGGTGGCTATTCAAAAGTGGTTTAAAGAGTTTTCTTGTAACACCTACAAATTTTGTACGAATTTCAAATAAAATATTTCATTTCCAGATATAAATTGTGTATATTTTAAAGTATCAACTAAATTAAATTAATTAGAAAACCTTGATATCCAAGAATAAATAATAAAATATATATATATACACGGATATATGAATTAGATAAATACAAGTATATAAAAATATTTGTTATGGTGGTAAAAATAATAATAATAATAATATTATTATTATTATATAACATGTGTATGAATAATATGTGGGTGTTAAAATAATATCATATTATAAAAGTATAGAAATATATACATAATACAATATAAGTGTAAATGCTTAACATTTTTTAAAAAAATATTGTATGGTTATATTTGTCTAATATAAGTATAACATTATATAAGTGTGAATTTATAATAGTATTACATAAATAATTGTATGTATAATAGCATAAAATTATAAAAATGTAAATTGTAACATTTATTTATAACATTGTATAATATATATGTATATGTAATTATTTATTAGTCAAATTATTTAATAAATTGTGACTAGCAAATTTATATTATATAACAAGTTTGTATAGAATTTAACAAGTTCATTTAGCAAGTTCCCTTTTATTAAAAAACAAAGGTATATCTTTCTAAATGATTATTTGTTTTTAATTATCCATGAGTTTCTAAAGGTATGCGTTTCCAAATATACATCTTTATATATATAAAGGCACACGAGTTCCACGAAATCCCCGAACTCGCACGTGCGTGGGAGAAACTCGCGCTGCACAATTTTGACGATTTCGCCAAAATTGTGCGGCCAGGATTTAAGGACCCCTAGTGCCCCAAAAACCCCAAAATCCGTGGTTTGAATTGGAACCGCCAAAACCCAATATAAATAGAAATTTTTTATTTGAAAAATGCCCAAAATTACTAATTTTCACTCCCCTAAACTCTATATAAAGGACCCCTAGTACTCTCATTCTTTTCATCCCAAATCAAGAGCATACTAGTCCCTCTTGAGTCTCTCTGGCCTTCTTCTTGGTAATCTCCTCAGTTCTTGAGTACTCTTGAACTGTTTTTCAGCGTTCTTGAGTGTTTAAAAGTTTTGGATTAACGGAACTTTGTCGGATATCAAAGGCGTGCATAAGAGATTTATTTTCAAGGTTTACTTCTTTATTTTAATTTAAATAAGTCTTGCATGTGTGATGATGTTTTGAGTTGATTGTTTAAATATATGTTTTAATATGTATGCTTTATTTATTTGATGTACCATGAATATACATGTTATGCATGTTTAAAAATTAAGAATAATAATGCATGATATGTATGAATTGTGCCATAAATAAATATTTAATGATTCATGTTATGTACATGTTATATTGATGGTCTAATTCGATATTGTGTGTTTTATCACTAAGAAAAGATTAAATAATGATTATAACCACGTACTGATGCGATGATAGGCTGCATAGCATCATCGTGTGTGTTCCACCCCGATCTGGCTTGCCGGCTTACCATTGATGATTTTGAACTAGGTTTCCAAAAGTGATCCCACTTCATAGATATTAGGGTTTGAGTTTCCAAGAGTGATTTTATTTCCCAACGATGTATAACACAGAGATGAAACTCTTTCGGTCTTAATGTCAACCATAAACGAGAAATTTGTTTGAATCGCCTAATGTACAAAAGTTTTTGATATGCTTGGTTTGTTTGAATTGAAATAATGATTTAAATGTTTAGAAAGATCTACTGGGCTATGTGCTCACCCATTCCTTCTATTTTTTCAATTAATTGAATTACATGAAGACCATGAATATTAGTTAAGTTTTTTTTTCTTATTTAGAAAGTTTCTAATTTCTATGTAAGGACATATTACCCAAGTTTTGAATTTTTCGCTATAATAATTTTTCTTCAAGATCGAATTATGTACTCAATTTCATTCAATTAATAGAGTTTATGAATTTCATTTATTTCTTGTATTATTGTCTTATTAAATTCCTAAATTTAAGTTATGTACTCTTAAATACAATTAAGGCATGAAATAATTGAAATAGAAAGTCAAGTTATGTATTTGTAAAGTAACAACGGCCTGGCCAGCCTTGTGGTAAAATCCAAATTGAAAGTCTCGGGGGTTGGGGTGTTACATTTCTAACAGGAAAATAGTAGGTTTTGGACAATCATAGGGATGATTCATGTGCATTTAGGCCAAGCTCATGGGTTAAAGTGGAAAAAAGACCATGTTTAAGAGGTTTCGATGATGGTTACTTCTCATAGATTTTTGGTTGGTCTTCAAGATATTTTTAAGGGTTGAAGAGGTGCTAAAAAGGGTTTGGATAATGGCTGAAACATGATGGTTTGGTTGGCTTAGGGTGGTAGTTTGATGAAGAGAAGAATGCATAAATAATAGTTTTCATAGTGAGAAAACCTTACATAGTAGATGTTTCTTTTTGCTCCCTTTGTTGTCTTTTCTTAATTATTGCTCCAATTTGTTGTATCGAAGAAGATGATAATGAAAATGATGGAAGATGGTGGACATCCAAGAAAAAAAAGAAGGGAACAGAGACTTGTGTGTTTGATCCAAAATGAATAATTTTCCCTTGTGATTAACCTTTTTCCCTCTTTTCTTGGACCATCAAGAGAGGAAGTTAAATATGATCTTAGCCATTGAATAAGGAGATGTTTTGGATGCTCATAAGGGACGGCTAGGATTTGGTTAAAGATTGAAAAACATTTCAATATTGTTTTATCTCATGAGATTTCATAATATTTATGTTTCTTATTTCATGTTCTAGCTTTGGAAACAATTTAAATGTTAAATATTTTTATTTATTATCTTTATTCTTTAGCATTAGACAAGAGCACAAATCATTCCCTTATGGTTGTCTCATATTGAAAAAATCTCTCTTATTTATTAATTAATTAATGTTATACTATATGGTACAAAATTTGATTTTGAATTTTAAAATTCAAATTCAAATTTTAAATTTTGTATTTTGCGCCTAATTTTTAATCAATGAGATCACTATTAAAATTATATAATTTGTCTCATCCAATATAATGTACATTATTTATTAAATAATTCAATATACACTTTATTAATTTATATTTTTATTCAATATTATTAGTATATCTATCATTTTGAATTTTTGTTTCATCATTGCTTTGATTACTTATAATTATTTTTATGCTAATATTATTGTATGTATTATTTATTTTTTTGACAAAAAGTAATCGATGGAGCTTCAATCCTAAGATCTCTCTATTATTAGTATATCGTTTCAACTGAGTTGATTCGTCTTTTTTGTCTCTGTAGTATTTAATTTTATTTTTACTTTGGTTTTATTATTTATTTACTTATTTATTTATTTATAAAAAGTTTTAATATTTGCGGAATTAATTATTTATTTCAAGAATTTTCTAAATTTCTCAAGTATTGTTTCTATATAGGTTTCTATGTCGAAAACCTTCATGGAATTCATTACCAAGCCCCCACGTCCTTGGCCAAAACTCGGGCACGAACCCAAAGAATCAAAATCTATCCATAGGGGAAGTGGGGAACTACTCAAAGCAGCTTGCGGCTCTGCTTTCGAGAGCAATTTTTTCTGCATGGTGCAACACATTGCTTCATAACTCCATTTGTGTAGTGCTCTACTTTGTGTTTTCCAGAGCATTCTCAGATTGTGTTTGGGTCTTGGTTTCAGGTATTCTTCATGTCTTCCTCACAGTTTCTTTAGGTTATTTGATTCATTTCTAAGTGTTCTAAAAGAGTCTTGAGGTTCAGGAACTTGATTTTACGGTATTTGAGGACACAGAAAGCATTATCCTCTCTTGGTCATGGTTCTAGCAGTGATAGTTTCACCTAGTGAGGTAACCCACTTCGGTCAATCGATTTGGGTGTCTCAAGTCATCATTTCATGTCATTCATGTGGCATTACAATCATGGTTCTGAACGCAAAGTATGTGATCTATAATCAACGTGAAAATCTCCCCTAACTTCGGTGGAAAACATGCTCAAACTGAGGAGATAGGTGAACATATCATGCATGATTCTTTTCACTGATGAAAATAGAAATGACAATGGGTTAGAAATAGTTATCACAAACCTTGATCAAGGTTCTCTCAGCCTTCCAAGTCTTCGACATCCACATTCTCAAACACACTTAAGCAAAAAAACAAGTTGCCAAAGGTAGCTGTTCTAAATTGGTCAATTTATAGGCAAAGGGGGATAGTATACTCATCTAGGGTGTATGGAGAGGGCAATGGTGTCTTCACCTTGGGGTATGGATTCCCATTCAACCATGATTTGGGCGTGCAAGCTTGCTTGAGTGAGTGTAAAAGAGGTTGAGTGGTGGTTGAGCCATCATTAAAACAACTATTGTTCACTTTTCAGGTGGTGATCATGGTAGAGTAGACAATTTTGGAGCATAATATCTCAGTATGGGGGAAGTGTTAATGGACGTGTCAGGCATAGTTGAAAAGTTTTAAATGTGCTCTTCAAGGATCGAGCCAGATAACACTATGAGGCCCTTGGATTGGTTCAAATCTCAAGGTAAATTGGACTAGTTGGCCATGTTCAGAGCAGTGGCGTTATTGAATAGGTGTAGCAAGTTATATGGCTGAGTAGGTTCACCCACCTAGTTTTCTATGATGCCTTTTTACCCTTTGGGTCTCAATTACTAAATTTATAATTAATTACATTTATTTTTTATTCTTTTAATTTCTTTATTAATCATTTTTAATTTAGGTATAATTATCTTTAATTGTGTTTAAATATATTTTACAAAAAAAATAGGGTATTACAACCAATTTACAAGTCGTCTTGGAGCCCAAACACCTCCAAAATTTGTTCATCGTGAAATGAGAGCTCAAAGTAGCAGTTGGGTTGCAATCAGGTGAAGGCCAAGCTGTTTATCAGTTTTATAGCCCTTGTCCTTGTTCTCTAGTATACACAAAGACATATCACATATGCCATCAGCTAGGTTCTCATATGCTCAAACCTACTTAGCTCAATCATGGTTGAGCCGACAATCTACCAATGTTGGTTATATGATAAATTTTATGTTACATGCTAGTTGTCCGTCTAATACAATCCTTCTTTAAGTTTTAAGGTTTAAAATGTTATGGATTTGCTAATATATTCAGCACAATCAACGTTAACATCTAAAATTTCAAAATAAAATAAAATCATATGTTACTTGAGTTAAGGTAAAAAGGACTTGCAAAATAAATTCTAAGGAAGGGTTAAATGTTTGACATATCAACATAATACTCCACCTCTAATGTTATTGTTTTTAATTATTTTTCACTTTTTAAGTTATTGGGCCTAAATCTTATTTATAAATTAGCATAGATTTTCGTATGTTTTGGCTAATTTTTAAACTTTTTCAATTAAATTATTTTTTATTGTCTACTAATTTCTGAAATTTTATCTGAATCTAATTTTGTAACTCTATTTTATCATCTCTAAAGATGTCAACTCGACTTTGTTAAGAGCTTCTCTTGAACATATTGATCGGTAACTAATTTCATATTGTTTAAAAAATAAGATATTTTCAATTAACATTTCAGGTTCTTATCATAGAATCAGTTAAAATAAAATTATTGTAATTATATTGAATATTATCGTGCTTTGCAAATAGTAAATAAAACTATTTATTATAACATGTATTAATTATAATTTAATTTATGTCATAATTAAGTTTTCTTATGTTATAACTTTTATTGAAATATATGTTAAGTCAATTATATCATTTTCATTTTTTCATTTTTAACTTTCTCATATCATAGTTTTATTTAAGTATTTTATAATTTATTTAAAATTTAAAATTCTGAAACATTAATCTTTTATCTTTTACAAAAATAAAACAAAAAAATGGCAAAAACAATCTTCTGACTAATGACAATCAACAATCCCATAAATCTTATCTTAATTCAAGACTCTAAAATGTTAAATTTAAAAAAATAAAAAAATTTGTTATTAGAATAAAATAAAAATAAATATATTAGCATTGCGCTTCCCTCTACTTGCTCTTCCACTTTTTTTTTTTCCTTCGCTCTCTCTGTCAGCCACTTGTTCTATTCTTTATAAAACTCGTCATTTGATATTTGTATGATATTTGAATTAACTTTTTTATTTTTATGTTGGTTTTTAGTTTTGTTGTATTCATCTTGTCGGACCCCCTGCTTTAAGCCAAGGGCGGCCCGACCGACACAATGGCCCGACGAAACCTCTCACCAAGATGAGTTCGCCCGACCATTGTTAAGCCATTTCCAAATCTCATACGATCAAACAATATCAGAATAATTGGAACAGTTACAAAACAAAAGTAAGTAACAACCAAAGTAGAAGCATTTCATTTACATTAATCTTGTCCAAAATACATATTTGACCATTTAGACTAGTACAATTACGACCAACCTCAAATGAAAAGAAAAAAAATCAAAAGAAGCTAAGACAAGAGTCGTCAGGGAGTCAGGCAATCACTACGCCTTTTCCCTTGTCAACCGCTGTAGAACCTGAAATGATGATAGAGTAATGAGCCTATAATGAACGTGGCTCAGTTAGTAGAAAGTTCAGCATGTCATCCATAACCAATATTCCAAAATAATGCATGTATGCATGAGCAGTAAAGATGGTATAGCATTCGAAAGCATGGCATAGTATAAAAATAGTTATAAATAGTGCAACAATTTCGTAAAGCATCTCAAATCCATAATAGTTAAAAACATATCCAGGCTAGGTTAACTCAACAAACCCAACCTATGATCATCGCTCGAGTGGATCGTAAGTCAGGCATAATGGCCACTTAAGCGGGTCGTATGTTAGGCGTGCTTCTCGAACCACCTAACCTCGCGCTCGGTCCTCAAGTGTCGTCACTCAAGCGGGTCAAAAGCTAGGTGTGTTAACCATACACCCTAACCCCGCTCTTGGACCTCGAGCCCTTGGTCTCACTACCGTGTACATCTAAATATTTCAAAACCAATCAGATGTATTTAAATCTTGTAAAACCATTGAAACCATGACATATCATATAAGTTTTATGCAAGGAATAGAAATCATAGAAGACACATGAGTCAAACTACTCACTTCAGGTCCTGCATACCGATGTCCCGTCGACAACTGTTCCAGTCCCATGGTACTCTCTCGAATTTGCATCAATCAAACTCAATCTCAATTTTATCTATACAATGGCCTAATATCTAATCTCACTATCCCTACTCAGTTTCGATCGACCTGAACCATTTTGGTCAATCTGTCAAACTCGGCCAACTCTGGTCAACTCTAGTCAATGTGGTCATCCTAGTCATTGTTGGTCAATTTGTGCCCAAATCGGGTCAAAATGGGTCAATTGGGTCAAAACTGGTTCAAAATCCCAAGTCCCAACACTTAGTCACATTTTTAGCTTAAGGCCCTAACTATGCAACAATTTTTCCAATTTTTTTGCGGGCAATCCGTACATCGAATTTGTATCAAATTTTTCAGATCTGTTCCAGACTCCTTAAACCTCTCTCAGAATTTTAAATCATGATTTTAGGACTTCATTTGATAGTGTTTTTAGCTAAGATTTCAGGGACTATGTGTTCTCGGATTCTGTATGACAGGCAGTGACTATTTACCTAATTTGACCAACTTATCCATATCAGATTGATCTGAAATTTGGTAGGCATAAACTAGACATACTTAGGAATCTCTCCAACAAATTTCAGATTAGTATACAAAGGTTTGCCCATCTAATTTAATCTCAGAAGTTTTAGTTGAATCACAAGAACTTCTAGGTTCACACTTCCTAGCAGTAAATTTTCCAAATTTCTTGTGATCAATACAACCCTTGGATTTATGTAAAAATTTTCAGATTTGATCTATTCTTTCCAAAAAGTTACTAGAATTTTATTTCACAATTTTTGGACATTGTTTGCTATGATTTTTAATAAGGATATCAGGGAAGTTGAATTTTCGGACTGCATGTTTCCAGCAATCAATTATGTATTCAATTGACCTATTAAATCAATTCAGATAGGGGTAAAATTTGGCAAACTCAATCTTGACATGTCCAGTGACCTCCCTACTAAATTTCAACTTGAACATTTGGTCAGTTAACTAATCTGATACTTCTCTATCCTGAAACTGATTTTTAATTTCCAAGTTTTCTAAGTTGTTTTAAGTGCCTAATTTCCCCTCTCTATAGCACTGATCCGAGGGTCTATTTTACTGATTTTGAAAGGTTTCAGATCCCTAAACACTAATCTATTAAGTATCATCTAAAACAGCAATCACCCTCAATTTCAAGTTCCATCATAGCAAACCTAAGGGATTTTTCAGAAAATATTCCAAGTCCTAGAATCCTAACTGACAAGGCACATTGGCAAGCATGGTAAAAGATATTCTCAAAGGGTTATGGTTCGAAACGTATACCTTCTTGAAGTCCTGAAAGTGAGCTTTAATGACTCCAAAATTTGGCTTGATCCGATGCTCTTATCCATTTCAACTGGTGGTCCAAAGTTGCCTCCAACATTACTTTTCTGAAAAAACTGCTGTCATAGTTGGTGAGCGGCACTTTGGCCCTATTTTTGATACACTTCTACAATTTATTTGCTATTTCATACAAAAGGAAAGTTAAAGTAAATATTTCAACCTTTTCAACAAGCTATCATACATCCAAAATGAACCTCGGATGGCTGGTGAACAAGCAGCTCGAAGTTCAAATCAACACTTCCTTCTCAGTTTTCTGGATTTGAAACTTGTTCAACAGCATGTTTTCCTGACTATTTTTGTCTCTACAGGTCGTGAAATGTGGCCGAGGCTTGGAAGAGCTTGAAGAGGAGTCTAAGGGCTTTCCAACAACTACAAGAACATCCAAAATGGCGGTGGGATGAAGGAGAACGAAGCTTGTGAAGTCTAGTTGTTCAAACATAAATATTTAGCAAAAAAAAAAAATGGTTTTGTTGCATGATTTGGAGGGTCTTTTTGCATGACAAAAGTCTGCCACGTGGCTCGTTAGCCTTCCCACATGAAGCACAGATGGCTGAGGGTCAGAGTCTAGGTCGGCGGAGTTGCCGAACGGCCAAAACAGGGGCCAAAAACTATGGTTGCCACTATTTTTTTGCCAAGAAGGGGAAGGAAAAGCAGGGGAGAAAAAGAAGAAAGGGGGAGGGGGGCACGTGGGCCAGCCAGCCCGGTCAGGCCGAGCTTGGCCCGCTGGGGGCTTGGGCCGCCCAGGCCTAGTGCCTGGGTCCTAGGCGCCCTAATAATCAAATTTTTTTTGGGGTTTTTACGTGTCTATACAATATTTAAAAATATATTACAGATATATCATGTATTTCAATGTTATACATATAATTAAAAATTAATTACAAAAATATCACTGTTTATAAAACGTATAAAAATCGCGTATATATAGGACGTTGCCAATTCGAACTGGACAATCGCGAGAAATCAGGAACAAAATTAGAAAAAAAACCGAAATAGAAAGTATTGAATAGAAGACGATCGACATTGCAGGAAACACACAAAAATGATCTAGCAGCACGAATAGTAGAGAAGACGGTGCAACAGAGAAGCTGAAGATATTGAGTTGCACGAACTAATATTTCTATGATCGCAGGTATATTTCTGTGATCGATTTGCGTTTTTTATACAGATTCGATGTTTTCATGAATTTCGATATGTAGTTTCGTTAATCTCTAAATCACTCAGATCATACAGAATGTTAATGATGAGACTCTCGAAGAATCAAAAACTGTATATTAAATCATTATACAAAATCAACAGTATATTGCAAAATAATAGATATATATTGTAGATCTGATTCGTAATATGTTTTTCGATTCCTTATGTATTGAGTTGTATCATTTCCAATCAGCATAGTAGCTTTTTGTGTCTGAAATATACCGAAATATGCCAAAATATACCAAAATATACTGAAACCTGTTGAAAGAACTGATCGGTATATTTTGGTATACTTTGGTATATTTTGGAATATTTATGTTATACGCCATATATATTGTATATTTTAGGCACAAATACATTTAAATATAAAATCATAACTTGTTTTCATGTGTTGTATCATTTCCAATCAGCATAGCAACTTTTTGTGTTTGAAATATACCAAAATATACTGAAACCTGTTGAAAGAACTAATCGGTATATTTTGGTATATTTTGGAATATTTGTGTTATACGTCATATATATTGTATATTTTAGGCACAAATACATTTAAATATAACATCATAATCTGTTTTCATGTGTTGTATCATTTCCAATCAGCATAGCAGCTTTTTGTGTTCGAAGTATACCAAAATATACCGAACCTGTTGAAAGAACTGATCGATATATTTTGGTATATTTGTGTTATAAGTCATATATATTGTATATTTTAGGCACAAATACAGGTAAATATAACATCATTACCTGTTTTCTTGTGTATATGATACATATACTATTCTGCAATCCATATGTCAGTTCTTCGTGACCATAAATACCGAAATATACCAAAATATATCGAACCCGTTGAAAGAGCATATCAGTATATTTTGATATATTTAGAATATTTTCCTTGTATTCCTTGTACTAATTACCCATCATGAGTTTTACTTTACTTGCCACATGTATATAAGTGTATACTACATCATATACATATGTATATTCATTCATATATTACTTCAAAACATGTGACGTATGGATTTTTCTGTC
>JAJIYU010005604.1:0-22006 GCA_030144865.1 Tinospora cordifolia
AGGAATCAAACATACAAAATGAATTTATTTAATTTCTCTCCTAAATTTATAGTGTTGATTTAGTTAATTAATAATTTAAGTATTTTATTGAATTGATCATCAAATTTGCAGTGCTACGACTTTCACTCGTCAATTAAACTTTTCTTTACCGTTACTAGTTTCATAAGCATTAATTGAAACCTCCCTTGCCATTAAAAAAAATAAGAGTTAAATAGCTATAGTTTAAATGTTAAATCAAATTGTATTATTCTTGTTAATACTAAATAAATAAAGGAAAAATCGGAGAAAGGCAATAACTAAGTGATTACCATTAATTTGCTAGAATTGAAAGTAAAACAATCAATCGAGTTGTAGTTTTATTCTCCTTAAGTGTGCGTTCAAACTCGTTCATACACAAAATCTTGACTGTAAAAAGACCATCCAAGCTTCGGCATCAAGTAATGAAAGTAAAGCTCATTAAATAATTTAAAAACACATAAAATATTAAATAACTTTTAAAAAACATAGACTAAGTTGAAAAAATGTACAACATTCCATCAAATTTTATTCTAATTGTGTGCTCTGTGCTTTTACACCATTTCACTTTCAGTTTTTCACTTTTTCTTGTTGTAGTTTCTTTTTCTCCATGCTACCAACATGGTCAGATCTTGTTTCCGCACTAAAAGAAAATCATATTATAGTGAAATCAAGGAGGCATCTGTAATATCACATGAAATGGCGTGGGCCATTTCTAATTTTAAGGCTATGATGGAAATATTATTATTTATTTATTTTTAGGGACATATAATTTAGTGGAATGTGCGGGAGATCCTCCTTCGGGGAGCACTGTAATCCATCGTTTGACAACGCAGAGAGAGCCGAGAAAGAGAGTACCAGACTACCGTGGTGTGGCGTTTGTTCCTCAGGCGCACTCCAACTCTCAGTTCAAGTGACCGAAAAACCGACCACTCTTCAGATTTCCCGCGCTTCTCATCTTCAATTCCGAACCCATCTTTTCGATTTCAATTTCGTTCTTGGATCGATTAGATCTGTTTGTTTGATCATTTTCCTCTCTACTTCGGAAAATGCGGTTTCTTAGTTGCAGAAGAACACTGGTATTTTGATTTTTCAATTGTTTTTATTTTTCGGTTGATCAGAATATTCTGAGTTTGATTTTGTTTCGTTTCTGGAGAATTAGTTTGTGGTTAGATATCTAAATTATTTTAGACTACACACAGTTCAAATATTACAATCTCTGTCACTTCTTATTGCTTTCGATTGAGTGAAGATCCGGTACTCGATGTTGTTCTTTTTTGTGTTTTTGGTTGATGTCTAGCAATATGAATTAGCACAGTTGGTACTATTTTTAGTTGATTCAAAGTAGCTCCGAGTCATTATGAAGCCTCAAGCTACTAAATCTTCCTTGTTTATGTTGAATGCATATCTTTGTGATCTTCTTCCATATTTGTTTTATATATTTTAACAGATTAGGGACCTAGACCTCCACATGAATCTTAGTTAAACCATGGAAACAATTCTGCATGGTGACAATAGAGGTTGAGGAAGATCTAGAATCTATGATCACATATTCTAAGAGAGATTTTTAACTTAAAAATTGAATGCTGATTTAGCCTTTGTTAGAGCAGAGCGGAGGGAACGAATTCTTGTAGTTTACCTCATGTAGTTGGGAGAAAGGTTTAGTTGAGTTGAGTATTAGGGATCTAAACTTAATTCAACGAAAGTTCCTAAAGTCATTCAGTTCAAAAGAGTCAAACTTGTTGAACTTGAGAGATTCAGTTTGATTTTGAAGCAAATACTTGTTTTCAATTATGTTTACATTGATTAAGGTGAATATATCATCTATATATTTTGCTGAACTCTATTTTGTCTTTGCATAAATTGTATTTATTGACAGGTTTAAGATTGTTGCTTATGGAAAGCACTGGTCAGTTTGATTCATTGGGTGTTAATGTTGCTACATTTGAAGACATTCCTGATTGTGAAGGTCCTCACGGCTCCAAGGTTCTTAGTTCATCAAGTGATCTACGTGTATCAGAGGGGGGGACATTTACCAAGCCATTTGTTGGCTTGGAGTTTGATTCACTTGAAAAAGCTTATCTCTTCTACAATGAATATGCCAGGATTCTTGGTTTCAGCATACGCAGAGCAAAAAATCGTAGATCCAATATTGATGGAGAACTTCTCTTTCAACGATTTTGCTGCTCCAAAGAAGGTCAACGTCGCAAAAGGCGAGAAAATGATGATGGAACAAAAGTGAAAGATGGCGTTGTAGTTAAGATTAGGAGGCGAAATGTCAAATCGATAAGAGTTGGATGTAGTGCAAAGTTAGATGTGAAGAGAACAACCAATGGTAGATGGGTTGTACAGAAATTTGACGAGGAACATAACCATGAATACGCTCGTCAAGGAGAAACGCATTTGTTGAGGTCCCAAAGGCGGCAACAAAGTGAGGGTGTCGATCTAGGTGTGGGATCAAAAAGAATGATTTCATACATAGCTTGTGAAGGTGGTGGGAGTGAGGAAAGGAGAAGGAGATTAGAAAGGGGGGATATAAAGGTTGTTCTGGATTACTTCACTCAGATGCAAATAGAAAATCCATCTTTCTTTTATGCTATACAGACTGGCAAACTGGATGAGATGTTGAACTTCTTTTGGGCTGACACTAAATCAAAGATGGATTTTGGTTATTTTGGGGATGTTATTTATTTCAGCACAGCATATGGGGCTAAGTATGGAAGACCATTTTCTTCGATTCTAGGTGTCAATCATCACTTACAGCCAGTCTTATTTGGTTCCACAATACTTTTGAACGAAACAGAGGAATCTTTTATATGGCTGTTAGAGACATTTCTGAAATCAATGTCTGGGCATCGGCCTCTTGCAATTATCACTGATGAAAACGCATTATTGGAAAAAGCAATTGAAAGAGTGTTGCCTAGAACCCACCACCGCTTATGTATGTGGCACATTTTTGAAGATGCTTCCAAACATTTGAGTCATGTTTACAATATGGAGGATGATTTTATTGCTGAATTCAAGAAATGCATTTATGAGTCTCAGTGGTGTGATGAGTTTGAGACGAGGTGGGCATTGTTACTTGACAAGTATAAGCTTTGTGAGAATGAGTGGTTGAATGATATGTTCAAAAAACGGCAGAAGTGGGTTCCTGTATATTCAAGGCACATCTTCCAGGCAGGCATGACTGCAACTCATCAAATTGAAAGCATAAACTGCTTTTTTGATGGATTTTTGAATGAGTCCCTCCCTCTATGTGAGTTTTTAAAACAATATGAGAAGGCACTTGCTTATAGACGTGAAGAGGAAATCAAGGAAGATGTAAAGTCCCACCAAACAAAGCCTATCCTTAAGTTGGATGTTCCAATGGAGCAACAAGCAGCTGAAATTTATACAGGGACTGCATTTAAAGAGTTCCATAAGGAATTCTGTGAGAGTTTCAATTACATTGCTGAAGAAACAGCCCGGGTAGGGACAAATTGGACATATGCAGTGTCAAGGTGGGGACAGAATAGAAGTTGTCTTGTTAATTTCATCTCTTGTGACAGTGATATAAGTGTCATTTGTGATTGCCAGAATTTTGAATTTGCTGGCATTCTATGCAGGCATATATTCAAAGTCTTCATAATGAGGAACATCATGTTGATTCCAGAAATTTACTTTAAGAAAAGGTGGACCAAAAAAGCCAAATATGGGGTAGTGTTGTATGACAGCAGTAGGGATTTACAAATCGGTTGTCAGAGTTCACTATCCTTACGTTTTAATGATCTCTGCCAATTAACTTTTAATTTTTGCTCTAAGGCTGCTTTCTCTCCGGATGCTTATCAAACTGCAAAACATGATATGGAGATGATAATAAGAGAATTAGAAAAGGTTGCTGAGGAAGAAGACATATGTCTTCCACAGCCTGACATTGAGCACATTAGAAGTTTGCGTATTCCAGTAGAGGCTGTTAATAATATTGGGAGCTCCAACCATATCCTAAATGAAGAAAGTCAGGCCTTATCTTCAGCGAACCAAATAACTTTGCAAAATCCTCCAACGTTGGGGGATAAACGAACTGGTTTTTGGCTTCGTTTGTGATGTTATTGAGACTTCAAGGATGGTTGAAGGACTCTATGAATATCAATTTGTTCTCTACTTGATCTGCAGAATTTATTACCAGACGAATTGTGCAGTTTTTGCTCAATATTTGTTTAGAAAATGGATCAACATGCAAAAATCTTGCATATATCATTACTTATTTATAAAGATTTATAATGGGATAAGATGTAAAACTCTAAAAGCACGTGCTAAAGAAGGTTCATGTTTTACCCATCTATCTGTTTGGACTTCTTCTTGTTTTTCAAGAGGAAACAAATTCATTATTCAACTAAGAAGACAGCAAGTTTTGACGTTTTAAGAAAATCTATTCAACAGTACTTAAAAAAATTGCTTTCATTGTCGAGTTTATTTCACTCTCCTTCCATTTTCTATCAGTCGAGTTAGTGTGTTCAACACAAGCTGATATGTGCATCACTAAATATTTGCTTTAAAGGTGAGTAATCATATAGTTACCATTAATATCGATATTTCATAGAATGAATTTTTTTAACTATGTGCTATTGTATATGCAAAAAATCGCTTAGTTGTCTAACACAACGCTTCCTTGATTAATGTGTTGAATTGATGTCAAATCCTAAATTGTATTCATGCAAACTAACACTTATGCTCAACATAAATTGTAATTTACGATACATGTGTTCAGATGCTCAACTGTTCCGATAATGTGGCCTTCTTGAAGGCTCTTCTCTTCCATCTGGGTTTCTACCTTTAGCAAACATAGCCACATGTATTCATTTCATTATTTCTTAGAATTATGTTAAATGTTAAGTATTTGATAAAATTTGCATAATATAAGCAGCATGATTCTTTTATGATAATGGAACATTTACTTATTTGGGCTGAGCTTTGGTAACAAGATGTTTTAGAGTTCAAGTTACTATCCATGGAGCCTAGGGAAGAGGTTGCTTTTGAAGGATTAAAGATTGCTGCTAGTCATTTCAGAGCTGAAGTAAAGAAGGATTGCTATTTCTTGCATAAGTTGTCTGATTTTTGCTATTATTCTTACTTTTAGACGTTGTCTTTCTGAGCATTTGTATCATTGTTTTTCTAAAATCGAACATTGCAAAGAGCAAATTACTGTTTGCAATTTATGTTGCTTGACCAGAGGAATGATTCGATGGGTGTACATTATATTTGCTTTCTTATCTGGACTTGGCTATGGCTGTTGGATGGTGTATATGTCTAGAACTCTGAATTGTTCATTTTCTAATTCTAGGAATAGGGGCTTGGCTGTATCATATGTTTTTCTATTCTTTTTTCTTCTTTTCACTCATTTATTGTTTGAATTAATATACTTTCTTTTTTGTTCTTAAAAAAGAAAAGAAAGTCATTGTCTACTTTCACACTCCCTCTTCTTTCCATTGGAGAATCTATATAGTAATATTCCAAATTTTAAAGTGCCGGATGCACATCCCAGACCCATGTTGTATTATGAGTCTCAGACATTGGTATGTTAGGTTCAATTAAACAGTGCGGGTAACATACAAAAGAAGGAAAATTTATGATGTGAATAAGATAATAGAATATCATTCATACTTTTGTGTGGCTTTCTGAGCGTACATGCACATGATTATTGTATCTTTGTTGCTCTTTCCTTTTACAATATCTTACATGTTCATCTTCTAATGTGGAGTCTATTTAAGTTTGATGGCAATGTCAATGTATTCTGTATTTAACTCTGATGTGAAAAGAAATTAATCAAATGATTCACAGTTGTTCAGAATTCAATTGAACTATAAATATAATGAAAAATAAAAGCATACTAGCGTTCAATTGATTAAGATTTTATGCATGTTTAAGTTTTTCATGAGTTTTTAATTGCTTCGGCATATTGTATACTGTATTGAATCGTGAACACAGCATTTTGTATTACTATTCAATGGGCATTTTTATCAAAGATTTCTTGTGTGGTTTATTTTAAAATATGTTGACATGGTCTCTAGGTATTTCAATTTGGTTCGTTCATTCTATTAATTTTTCTTCCTCAGGAATAGCATACGTGCTTCTATTGTGCCATAAACCTCTGGATGTAAAACACTAATGCATACATCATATATTCATATGGTCTTCTATATGTCCATGCATGTTTTTATTGAGTTTGTAGCCTTCTAATCAAAGATCTGAGGCGTGGCATGTTTTTTGAGCATGGAGGTTTATAATCTATTTATAAAAAGGAATACTATAAGAAATAACAAGCAGTTGGTGAAATTGAACTAGAGTAGATCAATATTCATGATAGATTAATAAACCCTTTAGGGGCTCCTTTAATGGTATGTTGAATTTAATTTGTTTCTCATTTAATTTTTCTCTACTTTATAGCATTGTTCGGAAATAACTGTTTTTTGTTATCAACTTTAGAGATTTGAAGGTTTTTGAACTTCCTAATTCTGAAATATCAAGAGGCAATGAAGAGCATGTGCCACTCAAACAAACAATTTTGACAGCAGATGATGTGGATAGTGCACTAAACTTGAGAAATGTTAAGTTACTTCTTTGCAGCGAAAAGTTACCACTTGTTTACACTTTCCATTAGATGTCTACTTATTAATCAAAATAAAGAATAAGGCTTGTGGTAAGTATAAAGCAAACTCCTGGTTTTGCTGACAAATTGAGTGAAGGGAAATCTTGATGGATCTGTTTAAAAGTATAAAGCAAAGCTTGTGGCAAAGGGCTTTCATTGAGTACTTTTTCCTCTGTTGTGAAAGCCTACAATTTGTTTAATTTTTACACTTGTTCAGTTTAATTGGTCTATTCAACAAATAATTGACAATGCCTTCTTGAATGGCGAGTTTACTGAGTAAGTGTACATGATTCAGGCAGGGGGTTTTTATTGCTGCTGAATTTCCTAATCATGTTTGTAAACTTCACAATTCTTTGTATGGTCTCAAACACGCTCCAAGGGCCTGGTTAACTATGTTACAAGATGTTTTCTTGTCCTGGGGATTCTTAAACTCAAGTTCTGATACTTCTTGGTTCTACAAAAAGACAGGTGGACATATTCTTCTTCTTTTGGTTTGTGTTGATGATCTTGGTAACAGGTTCTGATTCTACATTGATTCAAGAGGTTATTACTTGGTTGAATTCCAAGTTTGCTGTTAAAACATTGGGGGAGGTGGATTCTTCTTCTTGGGTTTTGAAGCTTTTTGGCAATTCTAATGGTCTATATCCTGCTCAACACAAGCATACTCTTGATCTTCAGACTGGCATGCTTCATGCAAAACCAGCTGCATTCCTACTGCTTCTGGTTTTAAACTTTCTACCACTACTGGTTCTCCTTTTGATGATCTTACACTTCACCAACACACTATTCTTCTTGTTCTCCTTTTGATGATCGTACACTTCACCGACACACTATTGGAGGACTCCAATACCTTGCCAACATACAGCCAGATATCTCCTTTATTCAATCGCCTTAGTTAATTTTTGAAAGCTGTGACAGATGTTCATTGGTCTGCTTGCAAGAGGGTATTAGTATCCTAAAGATACTGTTTGTTGTGGTATTCGTTTTAAACCTGCGAAGCCCCTATTGTTGGAAGCCTTCTTGGATGTTGACTGGACCTGTGACTTAGATGATCGAAGGTCCACAACTGGTTTGTATAATTTTTCTGTTGGAAATTTGATTAGTTGGTGTTGTAGAAAGCAAAAGGTTGTCTCTCAATCAAGTACTGGTATGGAATACAAAGCTTTATCTGCTGCAACTTGTGATATCAATTGGCTTGTCTTCTGAAATTGTTTCCTCTTCCTTCATGTCATGCTCTTTGGTGTGATAACACCGGTGCTACTTCTCTTGCCAAGCAACCATGTTTTTCATGGGCGTATGAAGCATATTGAAGTTGACGCTCACTTCATTTGGGAAAAACTTGCTTCTAGTGATTTAGAAATTTGACAACTTCCCTCCTCATATCAGGTTGCTGCTATTTTCACTGGTCTTCCTCTTAAGAGTTTTTGGTTTTTTACTTCTAAATTAAGTCTAGAGTTTTCACCTAAATTTAATTTGAGAGGGATGTTAGTAAGTTATGTTCTCATGATATATAGAGAGTTTGTTGTGTCTGTTATTACTGTCACCGTGTTTCGTACTGTAATTTGTGAAATGTGTCACATTGTAATTGGTTACCAAGAACCAGCTCAAGTATAAAAGAGAGGTGTGTGCTGTATGAGATGAATTAAAAATCTTGCATCTGAAATCTCTGCAACAGATTTTCAGCTTCTCTCTCTTTGAATTTAATTCTGTGCATTAAATTTCTTAGTAGAAAGCTACAATTAATTCTTTCAACAACGCTAACAATGTTTCTTGTAGTGTGTATATTGTTTCTTGATGATCTTTCTTCTTGTGTGCATCTACTCTTGCATGTGCACATGTGCTCTTGGAGCCTTCATTTTTTAAAAAATAGCTGCAGATATTTGTTGTTCACATGACCTTGCTTCTATTTGATGTATAGTTTCCTGATCACATGACTGAGTAAACGAAAGAAAAAAAAAAGATAGAAAAAAGGGGAAAATCATGATTATTTTATATGCAGTTAGCCCAATTCTTAAGCCTCTCAAAATACAATCCTCAATCCTGCACCACTCTGTCCCTGGCCGCTCTCTGTTTTTGCAAAACAAGACTAGAAGAGGCTATCCGACTGCAAGCTATCACTTTAACCTTGTCCAACACATTCAAAACTTCCTTTGAATTCTTTTCAAAACCCTTTGATTCCTTTCAACGTCAAATGGACCAAACTGTAGTGAGCCAGATGAGTCTTTAAATATCTTTTGACTTCTTAGAAACCATAGGTTAGTGATCTAGAGAGAATCAGTCTTTGCAAGTAATAGGGGCTCTCAGCCTCTCACACAAAATCTCTTCCCACTTTTGTCACAATCTCTTGCCAAACACCAATTTAGAAACAAGCTTAATTCTCCTTTTTGAAGACATAAAAGACAACAATAGGAAAAAAAATATTGAACGTGGGAAGTTCTTCTGTAGGATACCAAAAATTGTTCAGCTTTCTATGAATCAGCAGCCACCCAAATACCTTTACTTTGGAGGGGATTTGAATGATCACAACACAATTTTAACCACCTTAATTCTGTATCCATTTATTTCTGGCTTCAGATGATTAGTCCTTGCTTTGTCTTATTTCTGGCTTCTGCTGTTGTTTTGCTTCATCCGATTTATGACTTTGCTTCTGGAAGTCCTTTACATTTCAACAGAGCTGTGAGACATAAGGACTTGTTCTATATTGATGCCAAGGACGATGAGTTTTGTAATTTTTCAATGCAGTCCTGTAGATGCATATTAAAATTTTCTCACTTAACCATTAACTCTGTTTGGCACACACAGGCTATTGAAATACTTTGCTCAAAGCTCCATTGCAACTTCAGTTGTTGCTCATTGACAGGCTATTTAATGAGTTCAACCAGCTATCCAAGAAAATTCTCCTCTGGAAGGTTTATGTCTCATGCATTTGTGTCTACTGTAAAGATAATGGAAACACATCTATTCAGGCCTTAATATAAATCAGCCTTTATGGGATCTGGCTTGGAATGGCCAGATCGGTTAAAGACTTTTTGATTGTGCTATTTCCAAGGTCGAAGTTCTATCCCTCCATGCTAAACATCATGAAATCAGTGGTCCTTGCTTGTGGCAGATAAAGGTTTTGTGGTGATCTAATTGGATTACACTGCTAGTTTTTAACCCTTTTTGGTTCAACATGAAGCTAGTGTCCACATCCATCTCATGCAACTGCCATATCCTTCATCCCTTAGGGGCTGTTTGTTACATTGGATTAAGATAGGATAGGATAAATTTTAATCGTAATCCAATGTTTGGGAGTGCATAAGATAGGATAAAAAATAATTCTATCCTATCCAGCACACCAAATGGACCCTTATGATGAAAATTTGGAGGAACATGTTTGTTTTAACATCTTGCAGTAGAACATTATATACATACACACACACACACACATATATTTAAAGAAAAGATCAAACAAAAACAGAGAAAACAAAACACAACACACGCACAAACACACACACAAAGAAAAGATAAAGAAAAAGAGAATAACTGAATTCTTTAATTTAGAATGAAAGGGCTTGCTTTGACTGTTAAGAGTATGTAACTCGTTCCCTATCTTTATTTCTATTGCATTCTATCTCATTGTATTAAATGCTGTTCTGCGATACATATACACATAAACCATATATATATATATATTCTTATTTAAAGTTAAGTCTTCTGGCAATCTTAGGTAAGATACAAAATCCTGTTTCCGTGAGCCTTCTTCACATACTTCATTTTCTCACCTTCCAATGCTGTTTTCCTGATGGAAAACAATCTTGTAGCCCCTCCTACCAAAAAGTCTGTAAGTCGAAGATGGACTTCCTGTTGAATTTAAAATGCCTATTAAGCATGTCTTTATGTGGAGAACTACAGGTATCAATATCTTTCCTGCAAATTGTTGATTTTTCATAATGGAACATCTCGAGATAATTATGATGTCCTTAACATTGTTTCTGTAGTTATATTTTGATAAATTCAAGGAGTTAACTCTCATAAGTCTGACTCAGTCCTTTTTAAGAAGCATTAGCAAGCTTGGCTACTCTGGTCTTCAGCCATTAGTTCCTTATTTTACATTCTTTGCTGCTGATGAGGTAAAGTTCATTCATACTTTTTATTTTAGATTCTTTATTTCTGTCGAGGTAAAGTTCATATTTTCCTTTTCCAATTTATTTATTTATATTATTATATATACAATTTGGTGGAGACTAAATATCTGATAATTGATTCCCATTTGATTTAATTCAACAACTTCAGGTCACCTGGGGTTTGAATGGCTCCTCTGTTTTGTTTGATTTGATGCGTGCGTTCAAAATCTTATCCAGAGTCTACATATGCATATAGAACCTTCTGTAAGTTGACTTTGATAGAAAGATATTTTTTACCTGCCTATCTACTGATATTTTATATTCCCTCTTCAGCTACACCAGTTTATGCCATCTGCAGTTATCTGCTGCCTTGTTGCCAATCCATTTGGCAATAGGCTTTCTGACAACCATTGGGACTGACGAAACTTTACTGCAGGCATGGTTGCTTCAATATGTAATAGGTTGCATCACTCTGATGCCATCACTTTTGCTCTTCTTTAATTCCAGGGATTGAATTCCAGATGGCTATTCTTAATATGGTTTGATGAGCAGCATGGTTGTGTCCAATTCTTTATTTTTAAAAATTGATAACTTTTGTGGATTTGGGCATATCAATCACAATTTACAGCCATGGGTGACAAGGATTTGCTTCACTAGGAAGTAGTGTGGTATTCATTCTACTTCTCCTCATGTTTCCAATGATATATATTGTATTCCTAATTGGTTGGGAACACATATCTTATTACCCAGTCTGCACCATCAGTTGTATCTTAGCCTGTGTAAAACCATCTGATTATCCTGATCTTACACTGATTCACACAGGAAAAATGCAGACCATAACATTGTTCAATTGTTTTTATTGTATTATGTGTGAAGTATTAGAACCTGTTAAATCCTGATGTTACTAATATATAAGATTTTAAGACACTTGCAGAACTGATGGATTCTAATTGCCCTTCCACGTTTCTTCATTGAAAAGGTGCAGTTTCTCATACCACCAAAGCTTGAGCCGTATCTTTTACTGCCGGAACCAGAGAAACTTCTTGAAAAGCAAAAAAAAAAAAAAAAAGGATGAAGAGGAATGAAGCATGGCGTGTTTATGAGGTTTTACTGTTACATGTATAAGTATAGCTACCTACAAATGAAGCATCTTGCACTTTGCATTATGCCTCCATGTGCAAATTAATTCACTACCAGGTATGCTGCTTGTCATATTAACCTATCTTCAAACTTTCCTTATATAATTGCCATTATATTTGCATTTCAAATTCCACATCAAAATTGCGGATGCATTGTTTAATCGAGATTTTGAAAGCAACAAGATGAAGTAAAAGCTACTTAGGATTTTCTTTTGCATAAGTTGAATTCCTTCGACATGAAGTCATTATATTATTGTTTCTTAAGTCACAGATAGCTGCTCTCTGTCTCTTCGGATAAAAGAAAAAAAAAAAAGAGACAGCAAATCTCTGAAAACTTCGAAGTTCAGGACCATTGTTCTTGTTCAATGAAAATGAGAAGAATGCAATGTAGATTAGCAATAAGTTGTAATGATATCTGATGTAAATCTGTTAATGTTTGTTTGGGTCAGAGTGCTTAAGTGTTATCTTAAGATATAATATTTCATAGCTAAGGTGTTTAATTGATATACATTGCTTGAGTGAATAATTTTTAATATGGTGTGTAATTCTTGATTAGGGCCAGCTTCAAGTAGGGCTTAAAGGCGATGGCCCTGATCTCTTTTTTTGGGATATATATGAGAGATTAAAATAATAAAAAATTATTAATTTTTTATTTTTTAATAATTTTTAAAATAATAATATTCTTTACCTTAAAAAGTTAGTATAGGCCAAGATCTTAATTTTATAAGAATTTTTGGATTTTTCTAACATTATCAACTATATTACTGCTGAACCTGTTCATTCAATGGTTGATAGGGATGGTTTTTAATGCTTATCAAGTTTGATACGTACACCATGCATTTCAATTTCATGGTGCCTGGCTATGTGTCTATTTCTGAACGACACTCCTTTTCGTGTTCAGACGCGTGCCTTACTTCCAACGCCTTATTTTACGCTCTCTCTCTCTCTCTCTCTCTCTCTCTCTCTCTCTCTCTCTTTTAGTATTTTTTAATAATGGATCGTTAACCTATTTAGATGCGATACTTCAAAGATTTATATCATAATAGCTTCATGATTTGGAAAAGTGCTCCACGAATATATTTATTAATAAAAAAAATCTTATATTTATTGGAGCAAATGCAAAATTTCTTGGTGGGTGCTTAGCCTTAGGAAAGAACAATATGAAAGAAATGAAGTTATTTAGTGAATTTAACATTCTCTTTATTAATGAGCGCCTTTGCTTGTGTCCTGTTTACTTGTATTTTGGTAAATAGTTTTTTAATAAATTTTTAATAACATCTTTAATTCAAATCTTTCTATCTTAAATAATTATTGATCAGGGCACAAGTAATATATTAACTGAGTATGTATAAATGTACTCAATTTTGGAAATAATGATTATAGGAATCATAAATTATGTCTTATCATAAAAATGAGTAAATTTTAAAACATTGTATCTCAAATTAAACTAAATTTTACTAATTTATCAAAATGAGTAAGACCGAATCATGAGGTTTGTTTTTTGATTTCTTTTTTATTTGACAAGATATGATCCAACATCTTTTTCACTATTAATATGATATTTCTTTTGAATTCGAATCGAATAAATCCCTGATTGTTGCTAAGCTGGGAGAAAAAGAAAAAACAAGGGAATAGAATAAATTCAAATATTTTTTGAACAAACTTTGTACTATTCTTCTATCCCCCCCAAAAAAAGCCTTTATATTATTCTTTAGTGGGAGCTGTAATCCACGTGTCGGGTTTAGCGCTGTCCTTTGAAATTTAAATGCGTTTTCGATTTTAGCCCTAAACTTTCCTTATTGCCACTCAACCTTATAATACCAATAACACCCTTCGAAAACCTGGGTTGGATGCAGATTATACCAGGGGCCGTTTGAGCATCTTCTTCCAACTCCTCAGTCCTCAACGGTAAAACGTCAGCCTCTAAAATAAAAATGCGAAAGTTCGCTGTTTTTTTTTTAATTTCTTTTTTTCAGTTTGATTTTTTTTTTTAATTTTTTATTTTCTGCCTTCAATTTTCTAGGGTTAGGGTTTAGCTGTTCTGTCTTGATCGAGAGGTTCTTCATTTTAGGAAAGCGTCTCGACACCTAATTCTCAATCCAAATTTGGTCTTTTTATTTATTTGGATTTTGCTCGCCCAGTCGCCATTGATATCGATGATCATCTGCGCTCCATGGATCCATCTTCACTTCAATCCTCGCCTTCAGTAGAAGAAGACGAGTGGGGTTTGATTCAGTCCATGTTTTTATTTATTTATTTATTTCCTTCTTTTGCTCTACTAATATGTTAGTTATGTTTCATTCTATTGGAAAATTTGTTTAGTTCTTGAATTCTGTTTTGTTGGGATGATAAAGTATTGATCTCAGCAGTTTGTTTCCGGTTTTGATGGTTCTCTTGTAATGTAATTTCCTTTTCTTGATGATAACTGTTTTTTTTTCATTTTGTAACTGATTAAGGAAGAATCGTTGTTGATGTATCGGTTAAGATGCTTGAATCTGCTCCAGATTTTTAGTTAGATTCCGAGTTTTTATATCTTTCTATGGCTGTTTCACTTTCGAATTTGATTTTTTTAATTAGATTTTTAGCTAGATGCTTGAATTTAATTTTTAGTCTGATATTATATTTCTTCGCGATATATCGAGTTTTTGTTTTAATTTTTTAATTTTTAACTTCTAGGGCGTTTTCCCGTTTATTGGTTTTGGTGCATTTGTTTGGCTGCTTTCACGTTCTGACCTGATATTTTTTCTCTTAGTCATATCATATCTTGAGGTTTTGATTCTCATGGTCCCTTTTTTGTTAGTTTTGATGGATTTGTTTCTCTGTGTTCATTGTCTGATTTGATATTTTTATCTCTTTAGTTATATCCTTTAGTCATCTGCATGAGGAGCTTCGGATTTCTGGGTCTTTGTCTTTCACGTTTTCAACCATGGATTGACCAAAGCTTTGGCCTGTCAACACATTTTTCTTTAGTTAAGGCTATTTACTTCCTCTAGAGTCTCTGTTAGAAATTTGTTGCTATTATGCATGTGCAGGATCATATTCATTAACTTGTTAACCTTAACCATGCAACAAATGAAATTTTGGTAGCTTTTTTAGACACCATTATGTTTGGCCTATATTTGATATGGCAAGCAACTACTAGGGTGCATTTGGTTGGGTTTGTTTTAGGTTTAGACCAACTACCAATCAATCATAGACCAGTTCAGGTTGGTTGAGGCTGTCAATTGAGTTGGGCTTTGAAGCCATTAATCAAATACATTGTTAGGATATAATATGCAATAAAGAAATTTAGGTGGTGAAGTTGATGTTCCATTCCTAATGGTTCGTTAGTTGATAATATGGATCTTAATAAATTATCAATTTTTCTTCTCTCAAATAACACTTGAGCGAACATAAATAATCTACTTGTTCAAATTGCAACTTCAGAGAAGAGGAGGAGGAAGAGGAAAGAGGTGAGTGGGGGATGGATGCTTGATACATAATAAGAGAAGAATAAGTGTGTTTTTAAGGTTGGTTTGGCTTCAGGTTCAAATTACTTGGATCTGTGAGGGATACATGTTTACATATAGCTAAACCAACCCACCCTAACTAAGACCAACCCCTTAAGTTGGGATTAAGTTGGTTTGTTAATTGGTAGAATGAAAGAATCCTACTAGGTATTTTGTGTATTTAATGGTGCGGATGGATGCTTGATACATAAGAAGAGAAGAATAAGGATTTTTTTAAGGTTGGTTTGGCTTCATTTGATTCAAATTGCTTGGATCTGTGAGGGATACATGTTTACATAAAGTGAAAGCAACCCTTCTGAACTAAGATCAACCCCTTAAGTTGGGATTGAGTTGGTTTGTTAATTGGTAGAATGAAGGAATCCTACCAGGTGGTTTGCATATTTATTGGTCAATGTTGTTGCACCATCCCCTTTCTTACATAAGATTGTGAATCTCACACTTTTATTGTAATTATTTAATTAGCAATAAGAAGTTTAGGCCACTTTCTTGTTGCATAGACAGAATATCTATAATGAAAAAAGAATTTAAAGGCACAACACAAGTCACATTCAAAACAAGAGTCCACTTAATCTCTGAGGTGTAAGGTGCAAAATGAGACACATGTCCGAGCGAAGCAATGTTCAAAACTACAAAAGAAAAAGAATAAATTCTAATAAGTTACATAAAATAATTAATAATTTCTATTAACGATGTTTTTGTTTGGGCTAAAATAGCATTTGTTATTTGTAGAGTGAATATTTCAATAGTTCTATAGCAATATTGACATAAAAATATTTGATTTCATTAATTTAGAGGTGTTGTCTATTAAACTTAGATTGAAATATTATGATATTAAAATGTTATATATTAAAATTATATTAACATATGGAATTAATATGGATTTTTAGAATTATGGTAAAGGTGTATTCCTCAAGAGAAAGGCTAGGCAATGCTTAGGATAAAAGACTAGGGATGATTCCCATTCTATTAAAATGATTACTTGGGCAATGCTGGAGTTAGTACCCTACCTCATTTCTTAGGAGGGCACCCATGTAGAGAACTTCCTCAAAGTGTACTCGAGCTATGCCTTGATAACCTTGTTAGGTTACTTCTACGTTGTTTTACTTTACTGGTTTGTATTGCCATTCTATGGAGTTAAATATGACCATCTAATGAGGGTTGATGGCAAAAACATGCCCATAATCAATTAATTTACACTTATAGGCTAGTTGTTTCATTTCCTTATTAGTTTGGAGTTATGGTTTTCTTATACTTTTTGTAATAAATAAAATTTAATAAAAAATCTCTCCTCTTTTATTTGATTGGAGTCAATTGATTTGGTTTGATTAATTGTATTTATATAGTATTTTAAATCTTAAAACATACAAAGCCATGCATGAAAGCTAGGATCTTTTTAAAAATGATATATTTTTTTAAGAGTATAGAACTATATGGAGAAGCTTACATTAACTTATCAATTTGGGATCCATACAAAGTCATTTGATGCCTGTTCTTTTCACGACTCATCTTAATTGAGATAGAAAACCAAATGCCTAAAGTAGGAATGTGTTGATCCCATACTGAATTTCATGGATATAAGTGATCTTAAATCATTTCTTTGTTCACTTGATGCTATTGTTATATATGACCTACTTGGAGTTCAAAATGCATTAATCCTAATCAATGTTAATAGAAATGATAGGTTGAGAAGCAAACCAGAGTGTTTTTTGTTAAATTTAACAAATGCTTCTAGCAAATTGTAGGCATCTTAAACTTAAATTGGGTTAAGTAATAGAAGCAATGGAAATTTTTTGAAAAAAGAATAAAAGATTAAAAGGTAGCTATCTATGACCATACTAAGATAAACCTTGCTACAAGCCATGAAAATTTTTCTTGTTGATTGAAGGGGTGGCTACATGCATTGCATAGTGTACTTATTTAAAGTTTGAAATGGAAATGGGAAACTATGTTTATTATTTTGCCTTTTTGGTTATGGAAGTCTTTTTAAGGATGCACTTGTATTCTTTGGCTGCATTAAACCTTTTAGAATTAGTTAATAGCATTGCCATAGGCCGATTGCTGAGAGATATATGTAGTAATTAACTACTGGCTAATAAATCAGACATTTTAATCTTATATACATACGTACACACACGCACACACACACGCATATATATGTATGCTTGAAAAAAAAGGAAACACTTCTATTTAAATATAGTTTTAGGTAGGTTTTGTGTAGTTTCCTTCTCATAGATTTTGAGTTTAAAAACTTTAAATAATATTAAATTGTGTCAATTAAATGTCTTAATTAAAGTAATCCAATTTTATGATAAGGTGGATCTTAGCAGACATGGACTATTGACTATTTTTGTAAAAAGTAAACAAAATTTATGATGAAAATCATTAGTAAAAATCATAATTATATGGTAAAAATTGCAAAAAGGCATTCTTGTTGTTATATAGAAAGATTTTCAGATATTCTTTCATATGCTGCTCTGAAACTATTGTTGCAAAGTATTTGTAAATGCGTTATAATTTGAAGAATCATATAGAAGCATTTCATTTTCATAGGAACAACCTAGGTGATTAAAGGAGATAATGCCCATGTGATGCCTTGACATTTTTTATTGCAACCAAAGTAGTAAGATTATGGTTTACACACTGAAAAATTTAATTTAAAAGGCGGTAGGTGACATCTGTTCGTGCTCTTCTGGATCACATGCCAATATTAATCAAAACTGGTAACATTGGTAAAGTTTAATGGGTTTAAGTGGTCTTGGCATTTGTAATAAAGGCTATGAAATAAAATCCTATGTGGAAAGAGGTTGTGGAGATACTTCTCGGTATTGATCCATAGTAGGTGCTCATGGACTGGAGTAATTTGAGCTGGGTAGGTTGGATAGAAGGTTGGGGTCAACATATCGAGCACCTTGAAGTATATTGCATTAGTGGCTTCAAAGTTTGTAGAGCTAGCTCAGGTTTGAGTGGGCAATGAGTCCAACATTTGATTTTGGGAAGATTTATTGATTAGTGTTGTCAAGGTCTTGCCTAGGCCTTGGTTAGACCATTGGATGAAGGAAAACAGCAGAACTGCCTTGGCCCTGTGTAGAGGGACCCTGGATGCTGGAACCATCCAATTTGAAAATACATGACGTTAAATTTTCCTTTGATCATTCTCCAACCCTGATGATAACTTCTAGAGACATTTGGACACCAATTGACGACCTTTTTCACCTTAAGTCCCACCTAGGCCTCACCTAGCACCACCTTATCTACATAAGATATAATGCATACCTCCACCTTCCCACCTTAAGAAAATTGTCGGTCCTTCTTTGTTGGCAGGTATGTACCCTTTGTTGCATTGGCTATTAAATGCCATAAACAAAACAATTGGTCTTTTATCCTCTTAACCTCATCTCCACTTGCCTCCCTGCCACCATCACAGTGAGGCTAGAACTTCCACATTTGTAGGCTGTTATCCTTAAGTGAAACAAATGAAATCTTGGCGTTTTTATCATCTGTTGAACTTGTTAGGATTTCATCTATACCAAATAAATTGTCCTGGTCACCTCGTTCTAGTGGTTTGTGCTCTTTGAAATCAATCTTCTTGTCTTTATGTCCAATGCAACTATAGCAACCTTTCCCTTGTGCACAAAGGTTATGGAATGTAGGTTATGGAATGTCAAGGTTCCTTCAAAGGTTAGGTTTTCTGGGTGGCTAGGCTACTTGGCAGGAGGAGTCTTGACACCTTTAATTTGACGGAGGGTTGCCAGGGGATTTATGCACTAGATGGTCCGTCTACTCTGGGGGGCATTACTGAAACCCAGCCACAGTCAAGGAAGGATTGTCTTTTCTTCATATTCAGTCCCAAACTCAGCCGGAGAAGCTTGTTGGGTATGTCACATTGTGGACACTTTGGCTTGAAGGGAATGATAGAGTCTGTCAGAAAACTGATGATCAGATCTGGGATCGTTTGCTTTTATTACTTGCACATGGGTACATGCACCACCTGGGATCATTTGCTTGCACATGGATCGTTGGCTTTTGAACTAGGATGGATTTGTGTCAGTATGATTCAATTGTGTGGAATGAGTTAGGAATTGTTTATGGGTGTTTGTTGCTGGGTGTTTTTTTTTTAATTAACTTGTGAGGATGAGTCAATAGTGTGGCAATTGTAAACTTCAATATGGATGTAGTATGTTTTGCTTCCAACAAAGAAAAAAAAAGATTTAAAAGGACGTCCTAATCTATCTGTTTGTCTATAAAATATAAAGTTGATTATTAAATTAATGCATAGTTGATAGGTTGCTTATGCAAATCTAGAAACAAGAAACACTACATTATTTTTAGTCAGTCTAACATAACATTATAACTCAGTAAAATAATTTCCAATGTTCAAGTAAAGCTTCAATGCTTCAACACTAGTAGAATACAAAGGAGATGAAAATCTTGTAATTAATGGTAATATTTGTTCTTCTAGTCCATAATGATGAAAAATTCTTTTGAGTTTTAGTACTTCAGAGCATTTTGGTAGACATTATATGTAAAATGTTCCTTTGGTACAGTCGTAAAATGCTCCTTATCTAGTCCAAAACCCTTTTTGTTTTGAAGACAAAAATTAGGAACTCAATGTTTTATTATTGCTGCCACTTTTGTTATGCATAACTTAATAAGACATAATCTCTCATCTTATTCTCAACAGGAAATGTTTGTCTCAATTCTTCGACTGAAGAAGAAAAAGAAAAGCTAAAATTGAGAGTAAAATGGCGTGCAACTATAATTTTAAAGAAATATTACAATTCATTTTAGGAAGAAGTTCTTTATTTTTAAAAAAGGTTAAACATAATGTGAGAGAAAGAACTAGTGGAAATCTTTATCATAATGCATATAACTATGGACTGTCAAACATAAAGAACTCAAATTGGTTAAGGGGTCTATCTAAAAGGAGCATTGCATATAATGTTTGTCAAATTGCTTTGAAGTTCTAAAATTTGCATAAAAAATTTGTTATAATTTTAGAATAGAGAAACAAAGATTATCAGTAATTGCAGGACTTTGAATTCATTTCCTTTATTTCTATTGATTTTGAAATTTTAGTTGAGCATATGAAATTAGTTTTACACTTTCTGTAAGACTGACTGAAAATATAGTAGGGTTCTTGTTCCTAGTTTAGTATTGGCAATACATTAACTATTACCATTGGTAACCAGATTTTAAATTTATTTCCTTTATTTTCTTTTGATCTTGAAGGTTTACTTGAACATATGAAATTATTTTTAGACTTCTTACTTTGTTAGATTGACTAAAAATAAAGTAGCAGTATTTGTTTCTAGTTTTGCAATAGCAATACTTCAAGTATTACCATTATGCATTATTTTATTATAATAAAGTTTATATTTAATAGATAAATTAGGTAGAATCCTTCATTTAGATTAAATATTTGAATGTATAATCTTTAATGCTACTATATCGAATACATAAAGATCATATGACTTATCAGAATTTTTGCCACTTGTATGGTGATTGCGGATTGAATGATTGATACACTTTCTGCTACTCTTCCCTTTAAAGCTTGATTTGTTTATGGTATTTGAAAATTAACACTTTTATTTGAGAAAAGCTGTTAAATCTCACGTTAGTCTGCACTTTCATGTATCCAAAAATTTGTCTTCCATAATTTTTCTTTTGTATATGGATGGAAGGATAGTAAAAAAATCAATCAACTGTGCATTTTTGGCTTAGTTTGTTTTTGTTGTTTTCTTGGTTTCAGTTTGAAAAAGTATACAACGAATTGCATTTGCTTTGGTGTTTGTTTTGGTATGAAGCCAACCCAAATGAAATCTGAGCACTAGCAGCATTTTGATATATTCTAACAATTGGATTCTTTTCTTCAGATACTGATGGGTTTGTAATCCCAAGCTTGACAGGAGATTCAGAGCTGCCTGGTGTGACAGATGTTCCTGAAATAGATTCAAAGCCTTGTTCTAAGGTATCTATCAAAAGGCTTCCTCTCTTCAGAAATTTACATTGATTGTATACGTTCATGGTTACCAAATTTGGTATCTAAGCTCGACTTGTAATATTCATTTGATCAACATTTCTCTAGTCACTCACAGTTCCATTTCTAGTATTCAGTGGCAAAGTTTGTAATTGGATACATTACATTTGGGACAGGTCACCAAGGAAGAGGACAATATCTATTTAGGGCCACACGGTGCCCCTCCATCACAAGCAAAGCTCCAAGAAACGAAGGCAGCGGGGCGTAAGCAGCGGTTCAAGCAGAAACTGAAGGAAGCTGATAAGAAGTCCTCAGGGATAGGAAGGGAGAACAAAGTGGAGAATCTGCGTGCACTTGTAGGTAGCAGCAAAGGAACCAACCCCATGTCAAAAGGGTCTCCAAGGGATTGGCTTGACCCACATTGCCATGAGTCTGAGTTTGAGAGGCCTTATTTTCATTAGTTAAGTAGGAACCGGTTTAGAGACCTTTGGATACTATCATTAAAGCTTGTTGTTGTTAAGAACCTAAGTACTTAAATTTGCTATCTTATAGCATAAAGTCCTGTTAAGTTCGTGCATCCTCGCTGTAATCCCATGATCATGGATATTTACATGGGGGTTTACCTATATTTTGTA